>VZUA01040798.1:9717-20735 GCA_013401035.1 Horornis vulcanius
TCACTCTAAAACAGTCTCGAGACTTTTTTCATCTAAAGACTCAAACTAAGGCTCAATTAGGCTACTTTTTATGTACCCTTGGAAAAAAGTGCCCAGCAACCTTTTCAGATGCATCAGTTACCTGAGACTGGCAGATATAACACAGACCTGTTTGTCCTGCTTGTGTCAGTAGAGGCAGCTGTAGGCCAGATGGCACAGCCTAAGACATCTTTATTGGCATTAGACATCTATATTTAGATGCTGAATCATGCCCCAAGCAACGTGTCTGCTGTATTTCTCTCTGGATCCCATTGACTAAACCACTGTTGAAAGTAGTGGGACCTTAGACCAGTGGCCCATGGGTGACACCTACATAACGTAACCACAATTCAGGCATCTTAGACTCAAATTGACTCCCACCTACCACTTTTGGGTGAAATTCTGTCCATCCCTCAATTTGATCTCAAATGCTAAGATCATCTTGACTATATATACATCTGTGGATCTAATTGTTTTCCCTGATGTTTCTGCATATTTCCTACCTTGACCATGACATGCTGCTGCTTAAATGAGTTTTCCTTACCCTTCCTTTTTGTCATATCTCAGAAAACCCTTGTCCTCCCAATTTCTGTGGTGTGATTCAAACAGATCCTTCAAGAATAAACAAAATCTGCATAGGTGTGTAATGGTATCAGGGCATGGTCTCAGTCTCATTGAGTAGGCTGGGGTCAAGGCCCACAGACGTCGAAATTGTGGCGAGGTCTGGCCTCTAGGCAGATATTTTGCTGTGCATACAAAGATACGACTTTCACTACATAATCATGCCATCCAAGATCAGGGCAAATGTTAAACTTTTCTGAACTAAGCTGTCTGAAGTAAATCACAATGGGAAGAACTGGGCGATTGCTATGTTGTTGACCACCGTCTTGCATGGATCTTTGCTTAGGATTTTTCATGTAACAGCTGTTACATGTTAGTTTCAAAACCTGTCACTTCACCTGCCTACCCTAAAATCAGCAGAGACAAAGTTTTGCTGTTGTCTTGACTTCTGGCTTCTTCTCAGCAGTACACTGCACTTACCTCACTGTTCTCTCCCCTGATAAAAAAGTATTCTTTCTTAGTTTTGTTCATTACATGGTTTTGCAACTCTGAGCTCCTTTCCACTATATATATACATTAAAAACTACTAACTCATCTGCATAGTTGAAGTAGAAAGACACATTGTCAGTAAAGTCTAGAATGGCATTACTTCCTCTGTTCTTTCACCAGATTTTTCCCTTTTTCTTTTTTAAATCATGCAAAAAGTTCCATGCTTCAGACCTAATCTTGCAAGTGCATATGGACATGAAAAAAATTAATCACATCATAGCTCTCATTTGAAATCAGAGATCATTGATGTGTTTGCAAGATTACAGTTTTCAACTTCTTATAGAAGAACTAAATCACTTAGGTTGGAAAAGACCCATAAAATCATCCTTTAATAGGTTCCCCGTCTTACTAGCCTTCAGAGTTCTATGTGCATTTTGAAAGTAGTTCAGCACCTGCAAGATTTATCTTACAAAACTGTCATCAGTGCAAAGGACCTTTAGCTGCGCAACAGCAGCTTAAAATGAAAACAAATTGAGATGCAATAGTTGTTATTTCTAATCAGCCCTGATGTGGAGGTATGAATTTTATTCGCTTTCCTGGATTTGGCACTTTCACCTTGTGACTTTGTGACTTACACAGTTAGCAGAACAGGATGGCAGCTTCACTTGTGAAGTTATTGTAAATGTTATTGTAAATGTTATTCATAGCAAGCTAATTTGTTGTTGTTCTGCTAAATTGGAACTCTTGCTTCTCAAGGGCATTTATTCAATGTGATTGTGATCTGTTGCATTCATGTTTTATGTTTGGTTAATCTAGTGAGCGCTGCAACCTGACGTGTCCTCCTTGAAAGAGTGGTGTGATCATAACTCAGCTCTACAGTCTAAAAACTCTCAGAAAATTAAAAAAAAAGGTATTTACTGAGGGTAAAATCACTGATGCTATACTACTGATGTTTGGTTCAGTACCAAACAAGTCGTGAAGAAAGGAATTCTGGCAAAAAGATTTAAAAACCCAAACCAAACAAACTCTCACAGATAATTCTATGTATGTGAATATACCAATGCAAACAGAAAGGCAAAGAGGGCTTGTTAAGATCTTACAACTATCTTGAGAGTTTTTCTATGTCCTGAAACTGGCTGCAAAGCTATTAAGCAAAGCAATTTCCTTAGGAGTCTCAAGACCCATGAGAAGAAAATCTATAATCTCTATTCAAAAAAAAGGCTGCTGCTTATTGATTTAATCAGTAATATAACTGCAGATAACTAACTTACAGTGGGCCCTTGTGACAGGATTGTGTACTGTAGAAGAGAGAAGTGAGGCAGAGGAGTGAAACCAGGATAAAGGGCCGAGTGAGAAAGACAAGCATGTGGAACAGGGAGCTACACCCGAAGTCTAAGAATCAGTCAGATGATGCGAGCCTCATCCAGCCCTCCCTTATTTCAATGAGTTTTTTTTAGCTTTCTGAAGGGGTTTTTTGGTTCACTTCAACAGAAGTCACACAGTGGCACTTCTGCAATTGTGGGTGGCCCTGTGCACTCCCTTGCACTGAGAAACTGAGACTGTCTGCACGGTGTTGTGAACCAGTAAGACAGGCATGACTGTCCTACACTCATTAAAAACATGAAGCAACAGACTACTGAATAGCTAAGCACACTGATTTTGGTTTAAGCTGCAATAGTGAAGAATAGCAGGTATTCATTTAACCTTAACTGGTTCTGAGCCCAAGGATTTGGCATTGAAGAAATCATAAATGTTTATGTCCTCTGACAGACGTTTCAGGAGTGTCCAGGTTGCACGTAGAAGGGCTCTAACTAACTCAGGCTAGCTGCTCAAGTCAGAAATAACCTGCTTGCTCCTCACTCCTCCATCAGAGCCAAGGGCTTGACAAAGGCCTTTTGACTGCACGCCTGGGCTCCAGCCGACAGCAGCACATTACCCCAGCCTGCCTGTAACTTAACTGGCTTCAGCTGGCCTGCAGGAAAGTACCTTGAAAATATCATTCCCAATCCTTTCTTTTCCCAGGGTAACAGAAGTGATAATGACTACATGGTGTCAATGAGATATTTATAACCAGCTTATTAACTAATCTGAAGAGCAGCCTCATTTATGTGGTTCTTGCACACTTCCAGCCTGATTCCTGGGCTGGCACTAAAGACTGCCTTTCAAGTAGAATGGGTTTGGTGTGAAGACTAAACTCAGAGTTAATTCAAGCCTAAGCACCTCTCACTTCCCCAGTTTTCCTTCAACCCACACTGTGAATATGAAGCAATTTGAGGCTCACTACATAGTTATAGTCATGTTCAAACATCAGCGTGGGAGTATCAATTAATCTTTGGTTTTAAATCAGCTCCTTCTACACATAGCTACAGTTTCACTGTGATGGGGATCTCTGGTTTTCATGCTGCAACCATTGCAGTGTCTCTCAAAGGAGCCAGAGGGAACAGACCAGAATTTATCAGTATAATTTTACTGTGGGTTTGTATTGGGCCTGACCATCCTGTCTCTTCTAATCAGCATTTTATTATCTAGGACCATTTTCTACCAAGCTGGATTTATTTCATTAAATACATATATTTTTCATAAATTTCATTCATGATCCTTTCCAACTGGCTGAATTCACAAGTGATCTAAGTAATTCAGTTCAGGTGGCTCTGCTTTGTAGATGGACAGTAGTAAGGGCTTTTGATACTCTGGTGGGAAAGGGATGGCTCATGTGTGTGGCAAAGACACCCTGAGCTATCAGAGCACAGCATGTCTCCATACAGCAAAAATGGCTACTGTCTCTCAGTGTTTTTCCTAGACCATTAAAGAGGGAGGAAGTTCTGGGTTTTGCAATCTGAACCCCAGTTCTGTAAGAAAAAGAAAATCGGGCTGAGGAAGGAATGACAAATTGTGCAACATCACCATTCAAACCAAGGGGATGCTAGAAGGGTGAGATGAACCTCGAAGGTCATCATGGAATATTTTTATTTTTCAGAGCGCTATATTCTCCATTCATGGGTGTTTTTGAGTTATTCTTGCCATGGCCCTGGCCCTACTAGAAACCAGAGATTTGCCAGCTAACAAGGAAGGTATCTTGGTAATTACAGGTCCAGAAATGCTGTGGCACCAACATTGTTATCTAAAGCAGTGAGACTATGGATCTCACTGGCTAAGATATCAGATATTGCTTCTGATCCTGAACCCCATTTCTATGATGCTATCCAGATCCAAGGGTCTTTGAAGTATACAGGATTTTGTATCCCATTCATAATGTAGTGAGAAGCATATAAAAAATTATAAAGTAGATGCTAAAAAGAATTGGAAGAATTGAGCACAGAAGGTACAGCAGGAGAAATCACATGGACGAATAGCACGCTGAGGTTGGAAGGGATCTCTGGAGTTCACCTTGTCTCTGTTTTATCTGTATTATAGGAAATAATTTAGGAGCTTTTACAGAAAGAGCCTCACTTTTTTAGGTGGTGGCAACAAATAAATGACATTAGATGCTTTTCATAGGAGTCTGAAAAGGTGCTAGTGGTTATGTTTGGGAGAAGAGTTAGCCAAGATAACTACAGAGACCCTAAAATATTCATAGAACATGGCAATAAGAGAGTTGCCAAGTTAGAGCTCATTTTTCTGGACAAGAAAATATTCACTGCAGATTTAGAATATTTATGCTTGCCTATCAATGATCATGATTGGGTTAAATATATTTGACCACAGTGCTGCTACTTATCAACATTATATTTTATCAAGCTTTAAATAGCAATTTTTAATGTTTAAACTAATTGGCAACATTATAGACTGGAATGTATATGTAGAGCAAGAAATGCTTTAAAAAAGCACATGAGGAAATGCTTAAAAACTAGTTCTTGGATGCTAAATAAAGCACTGTGATTGGGAAACCATAAGAAATGTAATGGATTAAAAAGAAAAAGATGCAGAGGCATAATTAAATCCTCAAAACAAAGATTTAGAATCTGAGAAGAAGAAATTTTTAAAAGTCAGTTAGCATAGGTTTTAACTTTGAAACGGAAGGAGAGAAGCAATAACTGAAGGAATCATTCACCAGTCATTAGTGAATGACCAGGAAATGTCACCAGTCACAGTAAATTACCACTGGAATTCAAAATTATGACAGAGCTCTTAAAAAAAGAGAGCAAATTGGAAAAAAATACCCTCTCCAAGTATCAGGTCCATGACAGGATATTGGTGATGAACTGTAAACAGTAACAGAAAGAAAAAGTAAAAGTCTTAATATTGGAAAAAAAAAAGCATTGAAATATTCTGTTGACAGATTTGCCATTCTCAGTAAAAAATGAGCAAAGTGTCTGCTGTATTTAAATGCTTTAGAGTCAATAAAGTGTAGGTTGATTTATGTTGGTGGTCAGGACACATGGGGGTATAGGTGACTGTCCCCTATCAGGATTTATCAACAGTGCATATTTAGATGGGAATAGAGTCACAACAGGAATAATACCCTTCATGCTCCTACGTCTAATATTGTCAATTAAAACCATGGAATCATGAAGTAGTTTGTGTTGGAAGGGACCACAGGCAGTGCCTCGTGCACCACTGCTCCAAGCAGGGCCAGCAGTGAGGTCAGACCAGGTTGTTCAGGGCTTTGCCCAGCCAGGTTTCACAATCCCCCAAGGATGGAGCCTGCCCAGCCTCCCTGTGCAGGCCCTGCCTGTCCTCATGGAAAAGGTCCCAGTGCCCAGCCTGAGGCCCTCTCATTTCAGCTCCTGCTGCCGAGGGCTCGGCTGCCTCCTCTCCCTCCCCTCCCCACGGGCTCCGGGGTGTGTGTGAGGTGCCCCCAAAGCTGTCTCTGCCCAGGCTGGAGCAGCCCCAGCCTCTGCTCACAGGGCCAGGCTCCAGCCCTGAGCACTGCAGGGGTGAACTCGCTCCGGTTATCGGCGTCTTTCTGCCCTGGGGGCACCAAACTGGTGCTGCCCAGATGTGCTCTGACAGCAGTGCTGGGCACAGGGCTCCTGCCCCGAGCTCCTCGTTGTGCTCCTGCTGTTGCAGCCCCAGATGCTGCTGCCTGCCTTTGCTACCAGCTCCTGCCCAGCTCGCTGCCCCAGAGCCCCTTTCCCAGAGCTGTCCTCAGACAGTATGATTGTAAGAGATTCTTCCTTCCCAGCTCCTTGCATTTGGTTTCTTGAAATTCATAAAGTTCCTGTTGGCCCATCCCTCCAGCCTGTCTAGGAGACTCTGAAAGACAGCCCTTCCGTGGAGAGTATTGGCTGGCCACCAGAAATTTGCATTATCTGCAAACCTGGCGAGAGGGCACTCTACAGCCTCTTCCAGGCAACTGAAGCAGAACAAGGCCTGGGATAGACTCTATGGTAGCTACCTTGTAGCATGTTCCAGGCAGAAAAATGATCCCCTGACCCTGAGACTCTGAGCCTGACCGTCCAACTGGTTCATTACTGCTCTAGTTGTCCACCCATCCAGACTGCAACAGTGTCTTGCAGGAGACAGTATCAAATATTTGTTTGTTCACATGGATATATTTTTGATACCATTTCAGAAATCCACTCAGGTCATGGTATCATGTCAGTGTTTAGTCACAACTGAGTTAAAGGTAATCCCAAGTACTTCCCTTGCCTGCCACGTAACCTGGCTTCTGAACAGAAGACTTCTGGTTCACAGTTTTGGTTTTAAGATATTTAATCTGCACCAGAACTTCATACTTTCATAGGGTCATGGCCTCAGTGGGTCTCAAAGACAATTTGGTCACAATTTAGGACTGAGCTTTAGGAACTTCATGGTACACTGGCAGTATTCCTACAACATACTCAGCAAAGGCGTGTGGTGACCAGAGTAGTTTTTTCCCATTTTGCCAAGGATGTGCCTCTCCTCACACATCTTTTTCTCTATAGAGCATTACTGATTTGGAACCACTTTGTCCAGAATTAAATTATTTGAGCACAGGTCCAAGTCTCTTCACCCAATATGCCTAGCGGTTGTTCAAAGAACACTCATGATAAAACCAAGGATTCTACTAATGACACAAACACTTGGTACTGTTAAGAAGGAATGGAACAGAAAGAGATGTAAATGGAAAAGATGATGGGTGTTAATCTCTTTGAAGGTATTTTCCTTGTGGAGTATGAGCATTAGTTGAGTTGAGTGCTTTGTTATCTACAGATTGTTAAAACAGTACCTTCCAGGCAGTGTTTTATTATTTTTGCTTTTTCCATCACTGACCCTGGCTTCTGTTCTCATCTTCTGCTCTCTATGAGCATTCCTCTGGGTAATGAACATTATTGGACTAGATTTATACTGACAGTGACCTACAAGTCATGCTGATGGAAAATTCATTATGGTTTGGGATTAGCTGCTAATCTTTAGGATTATTAAAACTATACCACTTGGACATTCTTGGTTTTGTTTTAATTGCCAGAGTTATGAACAAAGGGCGCAGCCAGTCTAGCATCTGCTGTATGTGTATAATTTCTTATGAGCATTGACAGACAAATAAATATGAGCTATTTTCAAAGTGACCTTCTCCTTCCATCTGTATTAGAATGTTCTGACAAAATTTATAATTGACTGAAGTCTTTTTATAGAAGCAATGAACATAATGACCAGGGACAGAGTTTCCAGGCTGCCACGTCTCTGCTCAGTGTCCTGTCATAGCTGTGGCTCCAGTTGGGCTACACCCGATCAGGGCAGCGCCTGTGCTCTGGCAGAGTGCAAAGACTCAGGCACTGTTTGTCAGGCAAAGACAGCCTCCCTCCACTGTGGGGATTTGACTTCACAGCAGATAGCATTTCTAGCTGGAATAATGATGTTATGGAAGTATCTTGTAAACCCCAGCTGGCCGTATATCTTAGTACTCACAGAATGAAGAGGAGATTAAGCCATCAGCTGTAGTTAATGGACAATTTATTTCTAAATTCTAGAAAAATCCTGCTTGTTGTCTCCATCATACATTACTAAATGATATCAATTTTTAATATGGTTTACTGTTCTTTCTTCAGTCTATGGTAAGAAGAAACCAGTTTCATGATAAAGATTTAACCTGTATCATGAGCTTCCTGGCAACTGCAACAATTGAAACAACTTCTTGCTGCTTCACTATAATGCAAACCCCCTTGAGTTCCTGAGGGCAATGAAATACCTTCCTTCCAGTCCCTGGAAGACTGCACAGAGTAATAGGACTCTCAGCAGTCTGCCACAAAGAAAGAAAACGTAGGACAGGGAGTAGGTTGCAATTTAGCTTTTTTTTGTTTGTTTCTTACTCAAAGTGTCTTCACATTCCTCTGAAAGTATCTAAGGACTACAACACCATCTAAGAGGATACACATGTGGAAAGAAAAGGAAAATTTTATTTATATTAAAAAAAAATCACTCTTTGGCAATATGCCATCCTAACAGAGTGCAGTCAGTTGTAAAATCATTAGCAATCGCAGTGGCTTGGTTGATGTGATAGTTTGAATGACAAATGTCACTGCATTCCCAATGTACTCTTTGTGATCTACACATAGACACATATCTAATAACGTGTCAGACTAGGTACTTCACCAGCATTCAATTACCTAGGTACAGAGAAGGAAAGTGCAGCAGAAATAGTGCATTTAATATTAGCTATTATTGATTTGGGATAGATACTGCAGCATAAAAATACTCTATAAATGTTGTATTATTGTATAGTCTCTTAAGATGCTTTAACAGACTGCTCCAAGAGGTTGTGGATTCTTCTCTGGAGACACATAAAACTCACCTGGACACAATCCTGGACAACCTGCTCTCAATGAGTCTGCTTTAGCAGGAGTGTTGGACTGGGTGATCTCCAGAGGTCCCTTCCAACCCCAACCATTCTGTGATTCTGTGAAGAGTTCAGAAGTAATGGTTTCATACAGCTGTAAAGTACTGGCAGTAACTGGCAGGAACTGTGGACACAAAGACAGCAGTGCCCATGGACATGGCCTAAGAGCAGGCACATTGTGAGAAGAATTTGGGCTCCACCTCTACTCCCAGCCCATGGTTCTGGGGCATCTTTGCTTCAACTCCTCTGCCTGCAAGAAATGGGGATGACCAATCAGATTGCAAAAGCCTGGAGCAAATGGCATTAGGTAAGGTTGAAAGGCTGACATTTGATGACATTTCTGCATTTGTAATGCATTTTGATGTGGCCACTGAGAAAGGACGAGAGCAGCAGGTAAGGAAGCAAGCCAGGTGCTTTCTCAGAACACCCCAGATGGCAGTATGTCTCATGTCAATGATGTCAAGACAACATATATTTCGTATTTCACAGGAAAATCATTCTTCCAGGCAACTTCTGCTTCATGATGTTTAATTGAAGTCCAGTTTCTTTACAATGTAAGAAAATTACTTTTGTTACTGGGTAAAAGTAATTATTTAGAGAACATAACCCAAAAAACTATCTTGAGTGTGTACATTTGCTATACTTCAAAAGACTTCTGGCAATTCTTGACCATAAAGTAGTAAGTAACAAGCTAGAAGAAGATTTAAAAAACTGAAAGATTAAAAGTAGTTCTTAGAAAGCAAATCACTTCCCCACATATGAAAAAAAAATAATGAGAGGCTTTTTGCAGATAACCCCCTGGAGATTAAGTAAGAAGTTCTTCAATTGCACTGGGAAAGTTAATGTTTAAAGACATATTCCAAGCTAGGCTGTATTTTTTAACGTATAGGCTTTTGTTGTTTGTTCTCACTATTGAAATCTTTTTCAAGCAGACTAAAAGGACACAATATTAATTCAACAAGGAGCTTATAGTTTGCCCTTACAAAAGGGACAGACTTTGTCTATATGTAGCAGAGGAAGATGGGAGTTGAGAGCCCTACTCAGCAGCACAATTCCTGACTATCTGTAAAAAGCAAGATATTTTTGCATATTTTTGTGAAGCATTTTACTCACTCTTGTGCTTCCACTCAGCTGTACATTTTACCTTGTCACAAGAGAATTTCTTTTGTTGCAGAAAATTTTCTCAGACCTATTGTTGCCAGAAGTTCTAAGCAGGACCAGATGAGTATGTGTCCCTAATACTGACACACAGAGGTTACACCACTCTGAAACAAAACAGAGTGGACACTACATGCTGTGGTGGTGTTTATCTCTGAATAGCCTGTAGAGGTAGAGGACAGAGAGAGACAGATGTTTGGGCAAACACATGGGACACATTGAAGAGAACTAGACTTTGCTGGGATTTTTAACTGTTATACTGATAAGAGACAGCCAACAAAGGTCAGAATAGACGGTGGCTGAAAAGGACCAGGTCTCTTCAGTTTG
Source organism: Horornis vulcanius (assembly GCA_013401035.1). NCBI lineage: Eukaryota > Metazoa > Chordata > Aves > Passeriformes > Scotocercidae > Horornis > Horornis vulcanius. Next base: position 20,030 of record VZUA01040798.1, read on the forward strand.
CTTTCATTTCATCAGGAAAACACAGTGTTTGTACAAACAACCACAGCTTTCAACAATGGACTGGCTAGAGATGAGTCACTAAAATGAATAATGCTTTTTAATCTCTATGAAAAACATCCTGTTAGCATTGTCATATTCTAGGAATTGTTCTAACAGGAGCAGAAAAAGGATTAAGTGCTTAAACCTGTCCCATCAGTACAAGTTTATTGGAGTAGAATCTCTCTGTCGGTAATGAGCCTTTACTTCTTACAAAAACAAGAGACTATTTCTATTCTGTGTTTCTTTTCTTCTGTAACAAACCCTTTATACCAGTAATATGGCTATTTAAAAAAACTAAAATCTAGATCAAGTCACATCACATGCTGAGGATGACATAAAAGCAAGGATCAAAAGTTCACCAAGATCATACCAGAGCCTGATCTCAATGCCTTTCAATGAGAGTATTACACTTCTGCCCAAATCATACAAAGATTATGAATACTGTAGGCTCACTGCTGCTCTTTCTGTCTTTGCAGCACAGTGCTGTGCCTCTTTCAAAAGGTGAGTGATTCTAGGAACTTATTAAAATATGTAGCATGTTCTGGGTAACATAAGCCTGGGGCCTGTGCTTTCAATACCAAATGCAAAGAGGCTGTGAGCTGTGTTTAATGAAAAAGCTCTCCAGCTACCTGACAGGAACTATTAGTCTCATGAGCTATGAAAATTG
>VZUA01040798.1:29279-39825 GCA_013401035.1 Horornis vulcanius
TGTCCCTCCCAGTGTTACCACAAAGAGAGCAAGGGCACCACCTGCTGTTTTAGAAATGTATTTATTTCGAACATGACAGAGACTCTTCAAGTACTGCACTCAAAAATTTTCTCCCGAAACTGAAGCTTCTTCAAGAAGATTTGAGTAACTGACGAGTTGACAGTTGCCTGCTCACACAATGAACTGTACTGTAGCCAAACACTGGCCATAAATGCCTGAATATGGGGCACTTAAGAGGTTTTTGAAAGCAAGGCAGTGTTTCATGCGGGCTCTTCCTCACCCAGGGCATCAAAATTTAGCATTCACACAGTTTCAGGAGATCTGACTGATATTCAACAAGCACCAAAATGTTTAGTGACTGATTTAAGAAGAAATAGCATCTTCTAGCATGAGAATGGTTTAGGTCATTACATGAGCTGGAGGTGATGGAATAAATAATTACTACTAGATAAAGAAGACATCAAACTACAGTTCAAGCAGTTTTCAAAAATTTTCCAAGGACCTTGTTTCCAAATGCTCCCAACTGAGAAGACGAGGGTTCATACACACCCAGCTGATTTAAACATACATGAAGGACTTTATAAACCAAACTGCCTGGCAGTTCTATGACAATTTTACCATAGCAAATTAAATTCCTAGCTGACCAGCAGATAAACTGCACAGTGTGAGCAGTAGTTTGGATGCTCTGAGTCAGTGAATACTGATTTTTTGCATAACTTTTCCTAGATGCCACAAGGAATCACCTTATAGTTATCTCTTCTTCTTCTGAATATCAAGTGTCCCTTAGGAAAACACTGCATGAGGCTGCTCAGGCATAATCAGTCTGTTTTATTTTATAGACTAGCAAGGAACTTTAATGAGGACTGGTCTTTTACAAATAAAATTATCAAGTGTCAGAACTTCCATGAAAGTTAAGAATCATTGCTAAATGAAAAGGCCAATTTCTATGCAGGAGCCTTCAGCCATTTGGTCAGAGAATGTCCTGAAGGATTTTAAGTGAAAGCCAAGTTCAAAACAGCAGCAGCAGCTGCACTGTCTTCACAAATTTTGGAAAATAACATGAAACTTTAGCAAATTATGTGCTTTTGCCAAGGAAAACCGATAGCATGGCCCATTTTCTCTTCAACCAGAGTCAAGATTCACCTTGCTCACTTAGAAGCAAAGTTATATGAGATATTTTAATTTTCATCCTGTATAATTCAGTTCTGTTTGTGCATGAAAAATTCAAAGGAAAAGTGAAAAATGTGCATAGTTTGATCAATTCCCATGAACTGAGATGAAGTTAGCAGATTTTTGCAATGTGTTCGTATCAAATACATTTCAGTGATAAGTTTCTCATGTTCTATCAGTTTCAGTTCTTACAATATATCAACAGAGGTGTCAGTACAGTGCCCTGTTTCCCCCTTTAGAAGATGCTTTGTACATCTGCAAGATGTGCAAAACAAAAATCATCTAAGATTGCATCAAGCTTGTGCATTTATTGGTGGCTTATTAAAATTGATTCACTGCTGTAAATGAATGCTAATAACAAATTAGTAAAAACTTCTTCCTTTCTTCTATTTTTTTTACACAAATAGTTTTATTACAAACGAATTTTTAAGAAATACACATGTAAGAAATTACACAAAGGCCTTGGCATTTGCAAAAATCTTTTGGTATTTGCATGGTAATAGTCCATAAAACATTTCTGGACACAGACGTGCTCAAACAATGGTATCATTGCATAGAAATTCTTTAGAAATATTTCTGAGGCCACTTTGAAGAATTTTTTGGCACAATATTAACAAAATTAAGGCCTTATACTTTTCAAAATCAAGTCATTCAGTGTGTGAGTAGTGTTTAAAACCCTGAAAAATTAAATACAGAATAAAGACTATAAGCTCAAAGCAGGATTTACTATTATAAACACAAATAACTATTAACCTGGGTTCAGTCTCTGCAACTTCAGCATTGAAATGACTATGTAAAATGAACATCTCACATCTATTTTGGCATTTAACATCTAATTCATGACACTGAAAAGAAGAAAAATTTTGTAAGTTTCTTTTTGAAATTATAAACTCAGAGCTTGATTTGTCTAATGGTTGATATCTATATAAATTACTAAAATATTTATAAATTTTTTTTCTTGACCATTGCTGGATCATTCTTTATTCCACAGGAAAGTTTGTTCTACTGCAAAAGGAAGCTGCATAGTACCAACATGGCAGAAACACTTACTTGCCTATTTGTGAAGCCAATTTGGCAATCTCTCCCAGATGTAGCCCCATTAATACTGACAGCACTAAAGGCTACAAACAGAAGCAAAGGTTTGCAGGATGGCACTCTATGTTGTGAAAAGATGGTTACATGATGCTTAACCACAGTCTGTAATCCCAAACCTTTTTTACATTAGTATTCCTTTGTACAAGAACAATAAGTACATACCCAAGAGTCTGGGATTTTAAGACACCTAGATAACGGTAACAAACTTATCTGGGGAAGAAAAATGAATCTAAATATATAATACAAGACTGAGAAAGGGGGGTCAAACAGTATAAGGCAGAACTGCATACCTCCTAGCACCTTTGCATTTTTTTTTCTGGATAAATGCTGACTTTTTATTCTATCAGTGCATTGCATTTATATAAAAAATACATATACTTTGATCAAAAGTGCCATTTGGCATGTCAACATTTGAAGCTTATCTTTGTTGTCTCTTTTCTTCTTTAGCAAGGACAGGGCCAGTAAAGCAGTGTGTGTTAGTTATGCAAGTTCCTAAAAGGCACTTTACTGTTTTCATATTGGACAACAATGAGGTACATATGATATATGTCTAGGCTTCATTGCTGTTAAACGAATAGCACCATATTGTGTGAAATTAGTTGAAATTCAAAAGTCATTATGTTTTTCTCATACAGACTTGACAACGGCTAACATTTGAGCGTAGATCCCCGGCTTTCAAAGTTGAGGGAGTCGGTTTCCTATTGAAAAGAAAGAAATGAAGAATTTTCAGGTTTTTAATTGACAACACCAACTTTAAATGCAAGTCTCCCCTCCAGCCTCTGCTGAATCAAGGTGTTCCTAAGTTCTCCAGTGTGTAACCACTTCCCAGTTTGGTCACAAACTATTGTAAGATTTACTGAAGAATTCAGTTCTTTCATAAGTCATAACATTTCCTTCACCTAGAACACCATCTGTTAAAGCAGCAGTTTGAAAACAATCTAGAATTCGGGTAATAAAATAAAATTGGGCAAAGAAGCTCAAATTTGACTGTTGATGATTTTCTGCTAACTCTTGTGACTTTAAAGACAAAGGCAAAGCTGGCAAAGGAAATTTTGTGATGCCATACAGAAACACAAACCAAGGCCTTTAGTCTCTAACCTGTCATAAGGAATTACTCCCAGCAACTAGAAATAAGTAATTTTCAGGCAAAAGTGTGCTTGCATTTAATGCTTTTCATTTAAAAAGATTATGATTTTACAAGAAATTTAGGAGTATTTGTGGTAGCAGGGCAGGTCCCCTGATCTGGGATTATTTTATTAATCTGAGGCACAGTTTGTAGCCAGAAAAGGGTGTGAAGTTGAGAGGTGTCTGGGTAGGATTCAAGGAATGGACACAACTGTAGTGCTCACTCTAAATTTTCTTCTGACCAGCTTTCCTCTTTCCTAGGAATCCAGGTCTTACTCCAGTGGTTTTGGTAGTAGTTTTTTTTGGTAGTAGTTTTTCTGGTTGATGAGATTATCACAGCCCCAGTGATACTCAGTCCCAGTGATCAATTCTTCTACCTACTCCATTGACAACTACCTGATAAATAAACAGTGAAAACTGGCTAAACAACCTGCTTCATTCTGGGACAGATAAGGCAGCTTTCACAGACCTAGAGGACATGGAGAGATGAAGGGTAACAGGAGCAGCAGTCAGGACTGTGGTGGAAGAGGATGATTATCTGCACCCCAGAGGAATTTCTGCTGACCAGTTAAACTGCGCAGGCATAGGAACTGATCTACATGCTAACATATTAATGGCATTCATATAGAGCAAATTAGCCTGCGCTGAAAAACACTTATGTGCAGGAAACCAGAACAAAGCCTATGCAAAACCAGCTGCAAAACCAGCTGCATTTTACTCAAACATACTTCCTCTAACATTAGGAAAAGGTAAATAATTGTTCAACTCACTTAGCTTAACACCTGTACAAATTGCAAGTGGTTCTATTATATGTTAACATTCATTACAGGAAATTTTATATTCTAATCTAATTTCAATCAGTATGTCAGCCTACCCCAGTTACCATTTGGTGAATACAATCAAAAACACAGTGGAATTCTGAACATTGTTAATTATTCTGAAAAGCAAAATACATGGTACAAATGACACATTGAAAACACTAATTGATGATACATTCATTAATTCCCCTAGAAGCTACTAACTGTTTTTCTTTCTGTTACGAAAAAAATTAACTGCATAATTAACAGTGCTGGTGGACAGCCAATACTTGAACCAGTATTACATTCAAAAAATATTTCTTTTATTCAGTGATAAGGCTTAACTGAGTCTCAAGAGTGATAAATAAGTCATGAACTTACTTGAACATCTCATTCCTTTCTATAGTGGCAAGCCAGAAGCTGTAAGCATTTGCATAATAATTGCAGGTGCCCCGGCCGTGGCATTCGATGAAGGGAGCGCTGCGGAACTCCTCCAGGCAGGAACCAGGGGACGCCAGGGCCTGGCCAGAGCCCTCCGCACCAGCACTGGTGTGCTAGGAAAATGCAAAGGCATTGGTCAGACAGGGACTCTTCACCTCTGCTGCTGCAACTTTGATGAACTCTCTTGCACAAATATTTCTTCACGCCTCTCTCCTTGTCCTCTGTTCTGTCCATCTGCTGTTTTGTTGCTCAGCTCAAGGAGGAACAAGGAGGAGGACCTGAAGGCTCCAGAGACGGCATTGTGTTCTCCCACTCAACAGCAGCATGACACATCAGCAATATCAGCTTCAGGGGCAGCTGTATGCACAGAAGTCCACCCAAGCTATGTCTAGGTAAGCAACATGTCAGGGCTAGCTCTTGGTCCAGAAGGCATAAGGTCTGGTATGGCTGAATAGCTTAACTCCATTCCCATCCCACATCACAGTGGCCTCTCTCCCACTGCCAAATGCTAACAGCTCTGGATCCACGCTGTGTCTCAGACCATGCCCAGGCCTTGCCTGGGAAAATGATTAGATTCTTTTTTAAGTCACTGCAAAGGGTGGAGGTCTAATGCCCTCCTAAAACCTGAAGTGACAGAGTCAGATATTAACTTTCTGTAGATGAAAACCTTCAAACAAATGCTTTCCTCAGCTCAGCGCATGTCCCAGTGCACTTACCATGACAAAGGAGTAACCAATCCAAAGTGAACTCCAGCCTTCAGGACACGGTGGTATTTGAATTGTTTGACTGTGAACAGCTATTACCATAGCAGGAGCTTCACATACAGAGCATCTAGAAGGACCAAAACATGAATGAGATGTGTGCACTTAAAGATTAATACTTCTTTATTCAGAGGCTAATTTCTTTATGGAATCTTGAAATAGAAAATGTTGTCATGTTCAAAACCAAAGGAAAATCACAATGTTTCATTTAGAAAAACAGCCGACTGGTTCTTTTTTCTTTTTTGTATATAATTTATTTTGTAAAGTTCTAATTTCTCCCTTACTTAGAGACAGTTCAACTACTAAGTCTCATTCCTATTAGCTTTCCTATGAGAAAAGAACAAGAGACCTCTTATCTGATATTTACATGTATTTTTCTTTTGCTAGTCCTGTTTGTACTGAAGTTTCTCAAAGTGCTCAATGTCATGAACATGGGAGGCAAATAGCCAAACACTGTAAGTCGGGAAGTATCACTTAAATGTGGTCCACTGTGATGAGAAACAAGTAACAGCAATTCATCATCCTAAACTCAGCTCTGACTTTCAGAGAAAAAGCCATCTCTCTGGAAAATGTCTTACAAAGGCAATCACTGCTAATCTAATCTAATGTAGACTCTTTCCCATGCATTTTCCTTGAAAGTGTTTTTTATTTACATTTGTGGTCTCTATCTCCAGTAAGAGATTTCTAGCAAAGTAACTTGCACAACAAACTTCAAAGCAATTCTCCAGAAAGGCATGCAGCACCCATTCTTTTACTTTAGATAAATTCCTCATGTCTCAGAACTGCTAGGTTACTGAATAATCCAATGACCAATCATGCCTTCACAAGAGAATCATAAAAAACCCATGAGCTGAGCTGGAATTTTAATATGGGGCTGGTAATAAGGAATTTGATAGATATAATCCCTTTTTTTCTTGTACAACTCTTCAACTGGCTGCTGCAGTTAGCAATCATGAAAATGATTCAAAACTAAACAGTCTGATTCCTATTATCAGAGCAGGGAAAAGAATCAAGCACAAAATGGATTAAGCTGGATTCTGGAAAATGCAGAGAAGCAAAAGTATTCAGAATGAAAGCTTTCTATTTCTGCCTTGTGAAGACTGCTTTCATACCTACTGCCTTCATCTTTAGTGCAGAAGCAAGAGAGTTATTTTAAGAAACACATCAATGAAAGAGTAAGTTAAAAGAAGGAATGTAAAGCTGCCTCTATTCTTGGAGCTCTGCTTTGCTTCAAGTGATTTCTGGTATTTCAGTAGAAGGCCTTACAAGAAAAGAAGACCTATGATTCAATCTAGCAAGTGACACTTTTACACGTTTTCCACATTTGGACAGGGAAAACTTGTTTAAAAAGCATCAACTAATAAAATAGATTGAAAGAAGAGTCTTTGCTAATTTTCTAAAATGACTATTACAACTATTTCACTTGTTGCTGTGACTAAAAGGAGAAAAACACATAAGCATACATGCACAGACACATATGTACATACATATACACACTTACTCTTATGATGCAAAAGTTAATCCGTAGGCATAAGATAAGGCAAAGTGCTGGTTAGTACCTCCTTCAGCAACAGTTTTAAATGTGACTGTTAAAGGCTATGTTATAGGTGCATGATATGGGATGGCATAAAAGGAACACGAATTTCAGAGGCTGGCAATTTGAATTTTTCTGAAAGTCAGGTTCCTTCCATTCACATGCAATAAACAACCAAAAATTTAAGACTAACAAAAACTATATATAGTCCCTCTTGAGACTCTTGTCCTCAATTTGCCCATTCATTTTCAAAATATACCAACTTCTTTGGTACTAAACCAAAAGTAAGAATACAGAGTACAGATTCAGATACAGGATGGATTCCACTATTCAAAATAAACATGAAATATTTTGCAGTAGAGCCATATAGCTTTTTGAACATTCAAGATGTCCAGAATACAACCTACTGATGATTTGGATTGTCCTTTCTCTTGGATGTACCTGAGAAATCATTACCAGCAATCTCCACTCCCATTAATTAATATGGCTGGAAGAGGGATCAGCAAGAGCTGATATAGATTAGAAGCAATGACAGAAAGGACAGTAATGCCTACATCTAATGATTATCACTTAAGCTCTAAGTCAAAGACTCCCTTGTTAGATTCATATCTAACGGTGGGGCAATTTGCCACACTTTTGCTCATAACTCTGCCTTCAGCACTGGACACAGTATGCCAAAAGAGGTTTTCTAGTTGTCTTAAAATTTCAAATGGACCAAAAGTTCAACATGTTGCATTGACACAGAACAGTTATGCCTCTGATATAGGCACCATTCTTTATGATAGCTGCAAATCTGGAATTATTAAAAAAAAAGATGATTGATTTTGCAATTGTTTTCTTTAATTCAGACAATAATGATTGTATTCAAGCAGAATGTCTAAAACAATGGATCAAGCCTGTCAGTCTACTGTATGATAAAAATGTTACCATTTTCAAACAAAAGGAAACTGAGCCTTAAAAAGCTTCTAGCTATGGGTAGTCAAAAAACAGAAGTGTTTCAGACAAGAATTGTGAAAAAATGCAAAACTTTTTCTCCTTCAAAGTACATCACAGCTTTTTCAAGACAACATTTCAAAGTAAATCTTTTCATTTCAATTATACTCAAAATAGGCTACTCTGTTTGTTTGGGTTTCCCCCAAAATGGAATTATTTTTGATCAAAGTCTAAACTGAAAACATGCACACTTTGAAACATTTCATCAAAAGAATTCAAACTTTAAATTTAGAGGTAGGAAATAAAAATATACAGATTAAAAGCCTTATCCAGAAAAATAAAGTACTCTGTGCTCTTTCCACAGGCTTTTTCAGTTTATAAATACAGCAGAAGTGAAACCCTACCTGCTGATGAATGGTCTGATATTATCACCAGTGATAGGAGCCATATTCATTGGCATGGGTTCAGGAGTAGACAGCCAGTAGGAGTAGTCATTCCTTGATGCAAAATTACAGACGTTGTTGATATTGCAGAATAAGAAAGGCATGGTACTAAATTTACGAAGACAGCTTCCTGCTGTGCCTGAAATGTTAAATGAAAGGTTAATTCTTAATACAGTTTTGTTAAACCACCACCAACTTCCTAACAATTATTTCCAGGAACAACTAAAAAGGCAGAGAACACTTGCTCTGGAAGGCCCCGTTTTCTCAGAGGAAGTGAATTCTCTTAGCTTCATGAAGAAGGAACGGGACAAGGAAAGGAGTAGTCCAGTCTTGCCTGCAGAATTATGGAATACATTAGGTTGGAATAGACCTTTAGAGGTCATCTATCCTACTGCCCTGCCAGTTAGATCTGTTTTTTTGTTAGATTGAGTTGAGTTTTGAGGATCTCCAAAGACAAGAAATTCAACCATGTCTCTGGGGTTCTGTTCCAATGGTTGACCATCAGCATGATAATAAAGCTTTTATTTATGTTTCACTGAAATGTATCTCATACTTGTGGTCCATTGCTTCTTCTGTCACTGAGACACTCTGAGAAGGGACTCCACACTCTCTACCCTCCCTGTAGACAGCTGTAAACTGCAATAAAGACCTCCCCATAAATATCTGTTAAGGCTGAGCAAACCCAGTTCTATCAGACTGTCCAGACCCCACAAGCACTCTCAGTAAACTAGGTGTTGTATTCACTGTGGTAAATAGCAACACTTCCCTTGTTCTTGGATGCCTACAGATGCAATTACACAGATTTGCTCAATACAGTCCTACAAAAGAGAGCAACATCCGGTTTGTAATGAATTCTAACTGAATTCCAATTTGGTCTCTGCTTACCCAGATCTTGGCCATGTGCTCTTTCATTGCCTTGTACATAAAGCAAGGAGTAGCCGTGGTAAATCAGCCTTGTTCCAAATGGACAGGACGGTTCTTCAATGGTTTGACTGTGTCTGGTCACAAGGAAGCCATGAGCAACAGATGGTGCCCCTGGAGGGCCCATAGCCCCAGGCAAGCCATCAGGGCCAGGTGGACCAGGGAATCCTCTGGGCCCTGCAACACAGAGAGGATCCTTTCATTTCTGCAGACAGCAGTACTCTCCCTACATAACTAAAGAAGCAAAATTAAATGCATTCACACCTAATACCATATGTTATTTTTCCACGAAGGAATCAAGTCTTTGAAGAATGCAGGGACTTACCTGGGGGACCATAAGGACCAATTTCTCCTTTCTGTCCAGGTTGACCATCAAACCCTGGACTACCAGGTGGTCCAGGTACACCTGAAGGTCCTGTCACCCCTGTTGAAAAACAAGGAATAATTATTACTGGATATTATTTCATATTAGTTCTGACTTTTTGGCTTTTAATACAGCACAGCACAGGTATGCCTCAGCATAAACTAAACTCATGCAGATTCAGTACATACAGTTCCATATCTAGAGAACCTATGAGGGTTAGTCCAGATAGTGATTCTATAGTACAGAAGAACAGAGAAGTAACAAGAGAGCATGCTTCTAAAATAACTAGCATTTGCCTGGAATATGAAAAGGAATCTCTTCTCTCTCTGCTTATCATATGACCTAATCAAAAACAGACCATAAAAAAGTAGGGTCACGAACAGTGGCAAAATGGTTATCCTCTTCGCTTCTTCACAAACGAGTTTTCAAACATATTTAATGTCTTCCCTTTATCAGTTTTAGGGATGCTCTGAATCCTACATAAATTCAGCAAATCTCACTTCAGGAGAAGGAATACCATTAGCACTATAGCAACACTTCTGTGACTCATTAGAAGCTTTAGATGTTCAAAGCTTTCTTTTTCCTGATTGCCCAAAAAGCAATATTGTGTTTATGTACTGAATTGACTACTACTGATGGAGCAATAGATCCCGTACAAGCAAACCCATGCTGGGTTCAATCACTGAGACTATTTCATGGCTATTTCCTAAAGGACAGCAGTTGCAGAGTTGCATCCCCACCTTCAAGAGAAAACTTTTATATCTACTACATTAACTAGGAAGAAGATATTCATTATCCTCCACTGTAATTCCCCATCAACTTAACATAAATCACTCAGGGAAACAGCTGGAAGATCTTTTCAGGAAAATGTTCTTTCCCTTAGAATCTTAACACTTCTGAGCTCCCACTCTCCATGTCCCATCATTCTGAAGGACATGTCCTTGTGCCAGCATTTCATTTGC
>VZUA01040803.1:993-13910 GCA_013401035.1 Horornis vulcanius
ATTTGTTTACTTACCTAAGCCTTCATCTGTCAGACCCATTCTGAAATGATTTATAGACCTCTACCCAATGAAATCATTTAAAGTAGATTAGATTCAAGGAACAATCACCTCTAATATGACAAGCTGATGGAGGCTGACAGGTAACCAAGTTGCTCTGGATGGCAAACAAGTTCCTGAAATTCTGATTAAATTAAAATATTAATGGTACCACTGGGAAAATAAGATTGAATCATGTTAGGCGAATTCAGTATTAGAAACAAAATGCAAATAGAGAATCATTCTGTGCTAAGAAAGCCAGCTGAGGTACCAAGGGAAGTTACCTCCAGTAAACGAGAGAGCAGGAGCGAATTCAAATGAAAAGCATTGTGTCAAGAGCTCACCTTCACCTTTCTGAGGTCTCTAAAACAACAAGGCCTAACAGGCTCTGGGGTTGGTCTGAACACTTTTGAGAGGTTACATATTTATTTGGACTTGCAGCCTAGTACTAATGAACAACTCCTGCTTTCCTAAGGTTATAAGGTTATTCTTTGAAGTGCTGATCCATGATTTTTTTCCTCTTTCTTCATGTTTGTTTAGTTTCTGTTTTCAATCCTTTACATTAAGTGGCTCTGGCTGCACTATAATTGCTATATAACTAAATGTATTGACACTGCCTGCTTTGGGATCTGTATTAATTTTGACATACAGGGTAATTAAATGTGCTATGTGTCTCACGTGCATTAAAGGAACAATAGATGCCTTATCTGCCAGACACGCTGAAGTGTGCAATTACAACATGTTAAGAGCAGTTGCTTTTTGCTTCACAACACCTTTTATTAAGGTTCTTTTAAATATCTTTAGATGTTATTTAATGGCTATGAAGTAAAAACTATCCATCACAAGTAATACTGATGGGATTTATCTCACCTCAACTTAGACAGGGTAGACATCTTCATCTGACCTAATTGCCTAACCCTCCATTTCAGTCAACAGTGAGAAAGAGCTGCTTTTAGATTGCCAGTCATCTGGTCTGATTTTTAAAGTTGCATTTGGATTTAATAAACTGCAACCTGAATACACCCCCACACACACTATTCTGTGATTTACAGAAGGAAGAAGCTTGGTGGAGGCAGCAGGAAACACCTAGAGGAAACACTGTACCCACAGTGCCTCTAAATACCAAAGTGACAATCTAGTTTCAGAGTAAAGAGGATTTTTTTTCCCCCCTAGAAGGCACTATACAAACTATGGGGGCAATGGTCAATCCAGTGAGATCCATAGCCAGGTGAGGAATAACAGGAAAATAAACCAGCAGTTACCCAGCAGCAGTGAGGGAGAGCCCCCTAGGCACCCTTATGTACTGGAATGGTTAGTTTTTATGAAAAAAAAATACAATATGGAAGCAGTTGAAGGAAGCACAGAACATGGATAAAGCACTGACCATGGTGAGATAAAAATGAGAAACGTAAAGGTTTTTTATTATCTTGGAGAGGCAGGGGGAGTGAAGGGTCAAGAAGAGACCTTCCTCCTACCAGGAGAATGTCCTAGGTAATGATCATCTCTCAAAGGTGTTTGATGAGTTTTGTGATTGCAGAAAATTGAGGTGCTAGAAAAGTACTGGTCTGGGGACTTGGGCAGAAGAAGAGACGTTTGTTTTCTGACCTGAAAGCAAGAGGAGAAGAGGAATGTATTTACCTTTCAATGCCACTGACTATGTCAACACTTACATTACTAGATTAAAAACATGTTTAATTCTAGCTAGACTGCTAGGGTTATTTTACTGAAGTTACCAGAGGCAATACTAAATTGAAAACTAGCAGCAATCAAAAGAACCTGAAGCAGGTTGGTCGAACCTCGGGGACCACCAGAAAAAAATTATGTTGCTAATTCNTAGTGAACCTTGGAGAGTGCCAGCAAAGACCATGATCTTGAGGTGACTTTCAAACTCATTTATTCTGGTCTGAAAAATCAGCCCATAAATATATGCCTTTGAAATTATCTGCAGGTTCTCCCAGTTTGTAGGTTCTATGGTAATAGAGAGGAAGTTTAACCTTAACAATAAAGGAGTCTTTGTGTTCTCACCACATGTGTCAGATGAAAAATAATAGTGTATAATCTATATTAAGAGCACTACCAGGTAAAATCCTACCTACTCAGAAATTGAACTCATGTCATTAGGGAAAAGGATAGTAGAGGTCTCACAATGCACATTTTATGTGTGTATCTTCCTCACTGTCCGAAACAAATTCTCACACATCTGTGAATCATTATTTCCACAGTTCAACTACTTATATCTATACAATGTGGCTCTGAGACACAGGAAAATCTCCCATGGCCAAGTGGGAAAAGTACCATGGGAGAATACTACTTACATTCACTGCCCAGCCCATAATGATCTTGTTATTTTGTAGACTGTGGTAGGACTCTGTGTCCAAGGTTTAAAAAGAATAGGCCCAAGTCTTCATTTCCTAATGATGTTAGAACTTACTTTTGTCTCAGATTTTCAGAATGTTTTAGCAAGCCATCATGAGCACTTTGAAAATTATTCCGTGTCCTTAGGTACCAAAACAGAGATCAGGTTCTTTGAAGTTTTCGTTTTTAAAAATTTTGACCTCTAGGTACATTTCACATTGTAATAATGGAAGTGTATCTGTAAGGTATTATTTCTCGTCTTGTTATATCTCTGCCATTCAAGATTTTAACTACTTAGTTGATAATTTCAGTCCTATCACTGACACATATGTCATATAGGACAACTCTAAAAGTCCAGTTTCTCTTAAGCTTCAAAACTGGTACAGTCAAAACATTTTGACAGCTGGCTTTGGTATCACTACATCCATCATTTCATGAAAAGGAACAAAGCATCTGTTACGTAAAATTCAGGGCAAACAGAAGTGCAAGCAGGAGCCAGAAAATTTGAGCATTTCTCCAATAAAAGAGGATGGAATAAAGAGGATGGAATAAGGTTTCAGAGCAAAAAAATCAAGGTCCTCCATCCATAAGTGCAACCAGAAAAGGGAAGTACAAATTTGAGAGAACTAAAGTTGGGTGTTCATGCAAATTTCTGTTCTAAGTTTGAACTTTCCCCCTGACTTTCCTTTTAAACTCTGAAAATTTTAATTTGACAAATATATCACTGTCTTGAGCACTCCCTATGAATGTGGCCATGAACAAATCCTTCCTTCTCCTTTCAAGAAGTTAATATGCTGTCTAGATTGTAAAGCACTGAAAATTCTCTCCTATATTTGTATTCTTCTTCTTTGTTCTCACTCACTCTCTTTCTCTATAGATAAATATAATATATATANTCTATATATGCAAATATAGCATTGATATTTATTAAAGTGTGAATGCATCTGTATGTAGCATGGATATACCTTAATACCTACCTATCTTTCTACCTAACTGTAGTGGTAGATGTTAATTTGAGCTAAGATGATAATATTCCACTGCTTTTATGCAACAGAAAACTGAAACTGTTATTTTTACTAAAAGCAATACACTCCAAAAGACCTGGTGGTCATGGCTAAATATGTATCTTTCTTTTGCTGTAATTTGATGGTCATCTTGTACATAAGATCTTTATGTGCAATCATAGAATAATCAAGGGTGTATAATGCTTTTTNTGAGTAGCTGTTGTTGACACTGGGTGAATATGGAATCCATAGATTAAATTTCAACATCGGCTATACAGGTCTGAAATTCTTGCAGCTTTGATTCTAATGCCCTAGTAACATTTAAGCTATCAATATTAGCTTACATAACATTCAAGCTTTGGGCCTGGTAAGATTAAACTGCTTTCTATTCTAGCAGAAAATTTTTAGCTTTCTCCAGGACTCCAAATACTACCAGACTTCTTCATGGAAACGTGAAGAGGGTTTTCATTTATAAAAAAATTCTGAATTTTGGCTACTTTTTTCAAAAACTCACTATGGTGCACTCCAAACAAGTAAGAATCAAGTGTTATTTCAAATGACAATAGATATTAGAGCTCTACAGCTGCTTTCTGTGGAAAAGTCTCACTTAAATATGGAAGCTTCACAGAATTTCTTAAGACAAAAGGTCTGTGGAGCCATCTGGACTTCTCTTTTATGACAGTTTGGAATGGGGAACATGCCATCCCTGTTCTTCAAATGCTCCACCCTCAGATTTGTGAACTATCCCAGGAGTTAAGACTTGATTTTAGCTGCAGCTAGTGAATCATAAATTCTTGTGAAAATTAACACTGAGATTATATCAAAGAGCTGGCATCTAGAGATGATGGTTAGTAAAAAATTTGAACAGAGCCATTAGGCATGAAGAAATGAGACAGGCTTTATCAGTTGTAGCCTTTTTCTTCAGTTTTATATTCAAATCAGTGGTACAACTGTGGGCATGCAGGCAAGAGATGACATGTTCACACACTGCAGCAGAGTCCTTGTCTGAAAGGAAATGTCAAAGCTCCCTGTGGAAGGAGATGGGGAGATATGTTTTTGGAAATTGGTACATCCTTGTTGTTCAAGCACAACAAGCTCTCAGCAGGACTTTGAGATTTCGGATGATGCTGCCAAGATAATGAGAGTTGGAGACAGCACCTCAAGCAGTTTCTGTGCTGCCTCAGTAGAGCTTGGCCACATTCTGACTGATGACTACCCTCCATCCCCCTGTGCTATCCTCAAAACCATAGCACTAGTGTAACAGTGGGTCTTGCTTCTTGCAGAATTTGAGGTTGAATTCAATTTAGTTCAATATTATTAAGGAATTTAGATTGCAAAGTCTTTCACAGTTCAAAATTTTTAAAAATACAGTATTGGTCCAACTTTGAAAAGAATGATTCTGCTCAATTTAAAGTTTACAAGCAAATGTACTATTAATATCTCTGAACATGTGTTTTTCTGCTTTTATATGTGTTATGGTTAGTGGAGAAGATGGAGGTTCCTCAAAGAACAAGAGGACTCTCTCATTAGAAAGTTTCTCAGTGCCTGATGCACATGATTATCCTAAAAAAAATGTGCTTGAGACAGAGCTGTGAATAAACTTGTATGAATTCTAGAAAATATGTTTATACCCTGAACTTTCAATTTTCTCTTATTGTCTTTGTTGGGTGCTTTATGAGTGCTTTACCCCAAACCTTAATTTTTTTGGTTGCTTTCATGAGTCATAAGTCTATTTTACCTCAAAACCTCTACTGCAACATTTTGTGGTTTTTAAATTATTTGCAAACATTTTCTTATATATAGCAATATACATTGCTATTTCAGCGTGAATATAATCTCTATACAAACAGTTTAACAAGTGCATAATTCAGAGAAACTAACTCAAACAGCTAAGGTTAAGCTTCTGATTGCAAAAACCTACAGTTGGATATTTCAGTGAGACTCTGGCAAAATAAGATGAAATCGCTTTTTTGCATTAGTTAACCAAATTGTAAGTTTAGCTATATTTATCTTTAAAGCAAGCCCTGATCTGGTTGCCATATTAATACAGGTCTGTGTGGGAAAACAACTTCCCTAGAAAATGTGAACATGACCTTTAATTTGTGAACAACATTCTTCTTTATTGCCAGCCTTTGACTTGTAGCGATGTCTAGAATGACTGATCCTTATCTAACTGAACTCACTTAATTGTTGTGGTTTCATACTTCACCTTGATGATTTTGTTATGTTGCAATTGCTAAGGAATATCACACCACAGGAGTTAGATGTGGTATGAGTCAGAGTCTGCTGCTCTATCTATAATGACTGACTGATTAAAAATGTTTATTTCTGGAGTTATTGATTGATCTTCATAGATATTCTTGTCTTCATTAATCCATTTCTTAAGATAAATAAACTTTTATGTGTTCTTTCCTCTCTCTGTGGATCTGGGATACTTTCAGTCATGCAAGCATATCTTGATGATTCCTTTCAAATATTTATTGCCTTTTTATACAGCATTTGCTTCTAACTCTGTCATGAGGGAACAACTGTTGCTGGCTTCCAGCTGGAATGATCTGTTCCCTAAGCAAGCTGGTTTTCTGATAGCATCAACACTGATTTTAATTGTGTGTCGTGTCATCATTTGCTTGTTACTACTCTTTCTAATGATGGGCATTTTCTAGACACACACCCAAGAAAGCAGGAGACCTGATCAGACAGACATGCAGTGCTGCAGGCAGCCTGGGGCTTTTTTCAGTACCATCTCTCCACCACTCCCAGCTGGTGTTGCTCTGTGATAAACTGTGAGCTCTAAAACTACCTCTGAGGTTAGTTCCTTCTCTGTTGCCCTTAATCATAAAATGTCGGATGTGGCATCACTGCAGCGTCCACTGAAGGTCTCTTGCCTGGGCACAGAGCACTGGGCCTCAGGGGTGATCAGGCCTGGAACAAGTGACAGCCCCGGGGAGACAGGCATCCTTCTGTGGCAGGGCTGACAGCTCTCTCCCCACAGAAAGGTGCACTGGTGTGACTGGTTCAGAGTAGATGACTGAGGTCATTGACAGCCTCTGTGACCAGTTGGTCTGCTGAGGATGACAGCAGTGAAACAGCTCTTTGCAGGGGTCTTTCAGCCCTGTGTTGGTACCTGACACTCAGCCTGTGCCCACACTAGCACTGCCCCTCAGTGCACTGCCCTCCTAGAGTGAAGGAGGCATAACTTCACAGAATAGCTGAGGTTGGAAGGGATCTTCCCCAAAGTCAGTGGAGAGCTACCAGCCTCCATAGGCAAGTCCTGTCCCACAGCTGGTTCATTAAAACAAGTGCTTAATTAAGTTGTGTTGCATTGCCCTGCCATGAACCCAAGCAGCCACCCACTACTGGTCCATCAGTCCCAGACTGACAGCTGAACCTCATGCCTCACATCCTGTTTGTGCTGCTAGTGTATTTTCTGTTATTTACACTGCTGGATGTTGGTTATTGTGATCTTGCCATGAATATACAAGTTGGCCCAAGGACTAAGAGTCACTCTTTAAATACACTGTCAAATACACTTTAAATACACTGCCAAAGTAATGCTCTCATAATAGATTTAGAAGAACATAATCCATTCCTCTACTTCAAAAGAAGATCAGTGATATGTAGAATACACTTAATAGATACTTTGCTCTTTCTCAAAAGTATCCATGGTGAAAATTGCCTTAGCCTGTGTCCTAGTGAACCAGTAGCTTTGGCCAGCCTCTTTCCTCATCTGCTCACTGGTTACTCTAGAAGTCTTGGGGCAGAGCTTGTGCTTTCACACTGTCTGTGCACCCTATAGAAAAGAGGCTCTTCTAGGTTCTACTAGGTTCTTCAGATTCTTTTAGGTCTACCAGAACAGGCATTGCTCTGACCCTCCCTAGTTATCATTTTATCTCAGTTGGGAATAAACCTCTCCCAGCAGTACTAGTTCAGTCAGCAGCTGTGGGATTCCCATGTCAATGACAAACTGGGCAGTCCAGCCCCACTTCATGGCACCAGGGATATACACTCTCTGCTCTCCTTAACCCTGGCTCACAGGTTTTGGACTCTTTTTTTCTCTTTCCCTTTTTAAATTACATTTTGCGTTCAGGAAAACCAGATGAGATTTGAGTGGGGTTCAGATAACAAAGCTGGGTACATCACAGTTATCGTCAAATTCTAGTCTACATTTTTGCACTTGCCTGGTGCTTATTGCAAGGGCAAAGTGGAATAGTCTCTAGGCTTCATTGCAATATAAACATCAAATTCTATTATCAGCAGCCTCAGCATGGTTTTACATTATAAAATATAGACTATAGCCGCAATAATAACTGTAAAAATATAGAATGTCTAAGCAATAGATATAAACGTAACTGAGGAAGAAGCTATTATATACATCTCTGCAGAATTCAAATCAGTTTCCTACCAACTTTGTCCATTGTTTTCCATGACCCTGTACCTGATCTTCTGCAATGGCTCCATTCATCATAATGAGTCCAAATGTCCTGGAAATATCTTCTTGTCCAGATGGGGAACATTTGTTAAGTAGCAGGTATATGGAATACATATATTTGTATATTTATGTGTATGCTGAAAGGTAAAATATTCATAACCCACTGAAGAAAGCTTAGGCCTTTCTTAAAATAGGGTAGCTTTAATGAAAATAACTGTGATATGAACTTTGCTTCCAGCTTCCTTTGGTAGATTAAAGGAAAAGCATAGACATAAATCTATTAACATGTTATTAATGTTTATTGTTGAAATATGTATATATGAAATGTACTCCTTTGTACATTATGTAATGTCTAAATTACACAAATGTGGGGGAGTTTAATAAGTACCCCATATGGTTTCATCTTTTTATCTAATTTTGCTACATTCTAAATTAAGCAAGCAAATGTCACTACTTTTATTCATTTTAAAAATTGCTTTACATGTGAAAGCCGGTGAATAGTAACACAATGAAAATACTATAGGTAACATTGCATTGCGATAGTTGATTTTTTTTTCCTTAATAGAGCAGGGTGAATGTACAACTGAAAAAAAAACTATGATGAAAGATGTTACAAATGCCCAACAGAGGAGAAATAAGTAGGCCAATTAACAGTAAATCTGTGATTAAAATATGCTGCCTGTAGAAGGTAAATTATTTTCTGTCAATATCTTTTTTTTAAGCATTATCTGAAGCAGTACATTTATTAAGCCTTAGTGGTGATTCCTAGATTGATGACAGAGGCTTAGCCAAGCTCTGGGCAAGAGTTGAAGGAGATATCTGGAATGCTGCAGGATTGAACTGGAAAAACAAAATGCTGTCTCTGGCCAGATGCCAGGAACCCACCAAAGGTGCTCTCTCATTAACCCCCATACCGGACAGGGGAGAGAAAATATAACAAAGGGTTCATGAGTTGATATAGGACCAGAAGAGATCACTCACCAAATACCATCACAGGCAAAACAGGTTCAGCTTAGAGATACAAAGTGAACTTATTACTAACAAAATTAGAGCAGGATAATGAGAAGTAAAATAAACCCTTTCCCCCTGCCTCTCCCTCCTTCCAGCTCTACCTTCTACCCCAATGGCACAAGGAGTGAGGGAATGGTGTTATGGTCTGTTCATTACCCACACTACTCCCACTGCTCAGGGAGAGGAATTGTTCCCCTGCTGCACTGTGGGGTCTCTCCCACAGGAGACAGTTCTCTGTGACCTTCTCCAATGTCAACCTTCTCTCCAACCTTCTCTCTCCTTCCAACCTCATGAGCAGCAGCTCCCTGTGAACTGCTGCAGTGTGAGTCCATCCCCAGGCAAACAGCCCTCCCAAAACTGCTGCAGCATGGGTCGCTCTTCCATGGGTGCAGTCGTCCAAGGGCGGGCTGCTCCAGCCTGGGAGCAGGGCTCCTCACACCTTGTGTCTCCCACAGGTTTACAGCCTCCTCTCAGGCATCCACCTGCTCCTGTGAGGGGCTCCTCTATGGGCTGCAGATGGATCTCTGCATCCCCATGGATCTCTGTGGGCTGTAGGGGCACAGCTGCTTCACCATGGTCTTCACCAAGGTCTTCACCAAGGTCTGAAGAGGAAACTTGGCTCCAGTGCCTGGGGCACCTCTTCCTCCTTCTTCACTGTCCTTGGTGTCTGCAGGGTTGTTCTCCTCACATGTTCTCACTCTGGCCACAATTGATACTGAGCAACAACTTTTGATTTTCTTTTGTCTTAAATATGCTTCCACCATTTCTAACTAGCCAGCCTTGGCCAGCAGCATGCCCATCTTTGGAGCCACAAGGGATTGAGTCTGCAGGACATGGAGAAAGCTTCTGGCAGCTTCTCACAGAAGCCACCCCTGTAGCCCTCCCCGCCCACACTGCCCCACTACCAAAACCAGGCCATGCAAACCCAATACAGATACTCATGCTCCGTGGAGCACAATAAAAATTTTCATTGGTGGCCACTTCAGAGTTTGGAGTCCTCTGCAATAATCCTTAGGAAATTTTAAGCATGTCAACTAGTATTATTATTTAATTATTGTTTTGGTAGACATCTTTCAAGTATCAGTAGACCCAACAAAGCATATGCTTCTTACAGCACTGAAAGGAATATTTGTAAAGGGGATATTAGTAAATTTAACACATACAAATATGTGTCCATTTTTTCTTATTAAATTAATTTGTAGCTATAAACATTTAGTAACTTCACAGAAGAACTCTTGAAAATAAAATTGACTCTGTTGTGACAGATAATTTACATACCAACTGATGTGGCAACTCAAATCAGATGGTATTTGGCCACTGGTTTCAGTGAAACCACAAAGGTTCTTTTGTATCTTGCCCTAATGCCTCCAATTCTGGACTTATGAAAGGGGAATGGGTACCCACAGAAAACCAAAATGAGATTCAAGGTGTCTCATCTCTGTGTTATAAAGACTCTTTTGCTAATCTGAAACTCACACATTCTAAGAAAAACCTAGTTATTTTGGTATCAAAACTCTAGGTGCTAAACTCAGTCTTTGGATTCACATTGTAGTTCTCTTTTTGATTCCAGAGGCAGTACAGGCTATAGAAATTGTACAGAATATTCAAAATACGCTTCAGGCCAAAAAAAAAAAAACTGCTTAAAATATAAGTTAAAAAGTATTGCTTTTACAATCTGTCATGATTTCAGAAATGTGGCTTGTGCTACCGGTTCCAAACTTGGCATTATCACTAGACTAATGCAAGAACCAGGAATTTTTTTTCAAGTCATAATGTAGTTTGTTTCTAATTCTTGTCTGAGTCGCTGTCCTTAAACCACCTGACATGAATCAAGTGACAAACTCAAGGCAGCATCGAAAAAAAAATGGAAAAGCAAAGCTGCCTACAACGAAATCCCCTCTGATTTAAGTGAAGTCACTCAAAGCATTTAGACAAGCTTTCCTCCTTCTTTCTCTTTTTCTTGAATATAATCAGCCAGCAGAATTATGTCCTCTTCTGCTGGGGTGGTTCTGTGGAAGTTTGATGTCTTAGATCAAAGCAAAACTGGAGGTGTCGAATTAGATAATATTTTAAAAATAAATATCAGTAGAACTTTTTAATTATTGTAAGAAGTTGTTTCACTTAAAATTTATTATAAAGTCTTAGACCAGTGATCTTTTCCTTTCTGTGTCACAGTCTGCCCCATCTCTATTAATGTCAAGGCTCAAACACTCTCATTGTTAAGCTCCTGCTAAGTAAATTGGATAATTGAAGGACATTGTTTGGGAATATGTTGGGAAATATTTCAGCCATCCTTTTTTCTCTACAGTGACAGAATAAATTTTGTTCTGCTATCAAACTGCCTAAAAGTTCATCTTGAGGGTGGTTGGGTGGTGGTATATGCAGATGTTGCAAAATAATATCTGTGAAGGCAAAAATGTCACATGAATATATATAGGCATCTCAAAATCTTACAGGATCACGAGTGAAATGGTTTCAGTGGCTGCTGAGGCGTAGAAAAATGTGTGGAGAGTAAAACTGAGAATGATGCACAGCTCTTAGCTGTCCATAAGAATGGACAGGCAGTACTTTAGGTCTGCTTCATCTGGTTAAAATCACGTCACAAGAGATGAAGATGTTAAAAATGGTGCCTCCATTCCCCTCTAGTTTGTGTGTTTTTTCACAACTCAGGTACTATCTCCCAGGGCAGGTGAGCCTTGAGGAGCCTAATCCCAGTTTAAGGTGGCATTTCTTCAGCAGCTTAGGACAGGACCCACGGCTCTGAAACCCAGTATGTGGGAAAGCAAACAAGCAGGATTAATGTAGGTTCCCTTTCAAATGATTTCAGAGCAAGCAGACCTTACTGCAAGGAAAGGTTCCCCAATGTGAAAGAACATAAGAGAAATTTTAATAAACTTCACTATGCACAAGAGTTTACAAGGCCTACAAAAGAAGAAGAGAAAGAGCAAGAAGTTGCCAGAATAACTGCAAAGAGGGATCGCTCAAACATGCACTAAAAAAAATACCTGCACAATAATTAATTAAGCTTCAAAATGTCCCTCTGAGGTAGATAAGTATTATTAAACTAGAATATACAGAATTAATTAAGGTTTTAAGGGAAAAGAAAGGGCAGGAGAAAAAAAAAAAAAAGCTGAACAAATTAATGCTAGCCGAAGGGGTAAGGAGAATAAGACTCCTACAGACAGAATCAAGGAAGAAACATATCGTAGGAAGAAAACATACTCATTAATAATGGAGCCATTATTGGAACTGATTGCCAATGCTTTCTTCATTATTGGAACTGATTGCCAATGGCTCCCTAAGGGAGGGAAGAGATGCCAGACTCTTTGCAGGGAGCAGGAGGAGGGAAGGACATTACCTCCTTGCTTAGCTTATCTTTTCCTTTATGCTGATATTGTGCCAGGCAATCACCTCCTTTTCACACTTTCGTTGGGAAGGTTCTTAAGGAAAGCTGTAGAGATGCAGGCTCAGGATGCCTGCCCAATATCTCTGGGACTCTCTCCCTTACTGTCAAGACCCACCCCCATAGTACAATATTAAACACTTTTTCCCAGATGTTTCATGGGTGTTGCCAATCTAATTCTATTAGCTATCACTCCCAAAATATAAGAGAATTGCCACACCCACATCTCCTTGAATTTCAAAGATAAGCTATTTCATCAAGTCATGGAAGTCCAAACATACCCATTAAAAAATAAAATTTAAAAAAAAAACCCACTATTTTAGATTTGTGACTAGAGCAGTGTTGATAACATACTATTAAGGAGCTGTGCTTGCTTAGTACTGGAGTTTTCTTCATACACCGCTTCTCCCAGAAGAAGGCTGGGGATGGGCAAGAGCTATAAAATCTGAGGTCTAAATAAAAGAGTGGACAAGTACTTGTTGAAGACGGCCATCTGGCTAATAGCCATGAAGAAAAAGCAGAGGAATTCAAATGCATTTTTTTCCCTCAGTCTTCAGTAATACTGATGGACACTGGGCTGATCAATACCCTGAGTCAGAGGTCCATGAGCCTAAGAGTGATTTTCTATTTGTGAACACTGAAATTGTAAGGGACCAGTTGTATCAGCTGAATGTTTACA
>VZUA01040811.1:0-16606 GCA_013401035.1 Horornis vulcanius
GGAATCTCTTGTTTATTAAGTAAATTGAACTTAAATAGTCAATGATTTCTGTCCTTGGGACTGTATTTACTGCTTCTTTCTCCTCCAGTATTCCACTTATTTACAAACATTTAGACATTGAAATGATCATGGCATAAGCAAGCCTAAAGATATTTAAAAGGAAAAACAAAAGCATAAAATTCTAGCAGCATTTTAGCCTCAGGACAACACTACTGGAATCAAAGGGAGTGAACAATAGCTGAAAGAAGTGAGAAACATTTCTGCAATGAAACCTTCAATAAAGTACCAAGATAATAAAGCTTGATCTGGCTGTTGAAGCTGAGGAAAATGCAGCCAAGAGAATTCAAGGATTGCATCCTCTAAGTTATGGGGGTCTAGCATTGCTCAACTTTTCCAAAAAGGGCCAGTGCTTAGGAAGATTCCAATTTGTAAATAGAATCTAATCCTTCAGAAAAAAAAAAAAATTCAGAGCAGAGGAAAAAAAGAAGATCTATGAAAACAGTCACTCTTTATTTGTTTCTAGAATCTAAACAATCAAACCAGCCAGTCTATTAATAAACCAGTAAAGCTTTAAAAATAGAGACAATGATATAACTTTTATGTACTCACTGGAAAAGAAACAGTAAGTGGTCAGTTAGAGAAAGATACTGATGCTCTATTACCTCCTCCATGAGGCCAGGGGGAAAGGAAGTGTTCAGCAGAACACCCCACAAATTGGAATTTCATTTATTTGGATGAAAAACACACAAGCATTTGAGAAAGATTTAAAAAACAAAAATCAGAAAAAAGGCTCAAATGGGGAACATTTGTTCTGGAGTCAAACACAGCTTTTTCTGAATCAGATATTGGGATTTTGGTGATTTGAGCTAGTTTTGTTTGGTTTGTTTTTTTTTTTCCCCTCCTCTCTACATTGCAGAAACCTGAAAAAAACCCTTCTTGGCAGAGTAGAAGCTAAAACATATCCCTAATTAGTAATTACAGTCCTTGTAATTGGCATGCAAGGACTCAGTGCAAGCCCTGCCCTTTGCCTTTGTGGGGTTCCTGCAATCCAGAGCAGCTCACTGACCACAGAGCCCTTCACTCCACACAAAACTTCCTTTACTCCCATAAAACTGACACTTGGGGACCTCTGCCAGCTTTTCCCAGAACTCATCAAAGGTCATTTAGGGCATTACAGACTATCCTGAGCTGGAAGGGACCCACAAGGATCACCAAACTCCTCCATTACAGCATTTCAAACATCTCTCATTTTTCCTTTGGGATCTGTTCTGATTGGAAGAAATCCTAATTTTTTCCTGGGCCATGACAAAATCTGGGCTGCAGGCTTAAGGGACTTTGGTTCTCTCTGAAGGCAGCTGGCAGAATCACAGGGAAGCAGAGGGGGCTGACAGAGAGGTGCATAAAATATTATTTTTATACAGAGCCCTGTCTCAACTCTCTAAATTTGCTGTAAAAGATGGGCAGGAATTATTTCCTGATATGCAGGAGCACCACCAAGTATTTCAAGGCATTATAGGACACAGATCTAGAAGACAAAAACGGCTTAAAGAAAATCCTCTTGTGTTTTGAGAGCACCACCTACAAGGAGGACTCCACATCAAACACACAGTTTGGGAATTTCTTGGGAATTTCAGGGAGCTCATCAACCCCCTGAAAGTTGTGTTAGTTACAGTCCTAAAGCTTTACCTTTATTTAATGACCTGATGAATTAAAACACTGGTGTTGGCTTTAATCAGTGATCTAATGAATGTATCACCCTAACTAAACCAGTGTTAATTACCATATACCACTCAAGATTATCAGAGAAAAATAGAAATCAAGATGTTTCAAATGTTTGTATGAGTGTTCCTGCTGGTAGCTTACATGGACTTGATTTAAGGTTTATGATAAATTCTTCCCTTATCCCTGAAAACCTCAAAGCAACATTCTGTCAGATCTACCAACTTTGCCTGGCCTAGGGGAAAAAAAAAAGCTGTAAATTAGCATTTATTCCTAGTTTCAGTATAAACCCAGATTTGTATGAAGATTTACAGGCCTCAGCAAGTCTGGATAAGCATGGCACGAAAGGAGGTTTATAAAAAACCCCACTCTAAGTAGAAGTCATCCTGTTCCATGAAGTTTTTGAAGCAAAGTTATTTTTCAGTGACAAATGCTCTTATGAAACTAAAGTGTGGATCCTTCCTAAATGTATTCTCACCTAAAATCCTTTCATTTCAATGACAGCAGTGGATAAAAAAATAACAAAAACAAGAGCAAAGGGTGGCTAGAATAATGTACGTGGGTTGGCACTTCAAATTCCAACTGCAAATTTATCTGAGATTTCAGTTTGATAAGTACAGGCTCTGTGACTTCTAAAAGTGTGCCCCCCTCACAAACAAGTTGTCAGGTTTGTTTTTTTTTTTTAAATCTGTCTTTTCATAACAAGAATGATTGACACACTTCAGATGTGCAACCTGATCAACTTCCAGACGCTTATTAATCCTTCAGTGCAGGAAAAGCAGTGAACTATTCTGCAAAAGGTCATTTCCCTTTTTCAAGCAGTCAGAAATCTGTCTTTGACATTGAATCTTTTCCTCATAAATAAGCATATGAATGATTTTTGTCTGATGTTTCTTTCCTTTAGCACTGAAATGGGGTATGGAGAGGCACTGGGTTGGTTTTGAGGGGTGTTTTTTTTTGTCAGAAGGGAAGGAATAAACATACCCACAAGGCCAATGAGATTATTTAACATTTAAACAGTGTATGCCACCTTCAATTTTCTGTCCCAGGGTATCTGGATGCTACAGGATGCCTGAGAAACAGGTTGAGTTCTGTGAACATAGTTCTATATGAAAAAATATTCATATATTTACCTTTCTAGTAAGCTATTAAGTATTTGACCAGCCCTGCCTGTTATCAAAATGTCTCTTTTACTCTTTGTAGTTCTCTCTCCAGTCTCAGCAGATATGGCTGATAAAAATAAAAATAAATCACTGCAGTTTATAACTTTTCCTATTTTGTATTGCATCCTCAGTGTTCCCTTCCAGGTGCAACTCACTCTCCCATTTTTGTCTGTGATCTAAGCAGGCCAAAGTCACACTCACACAGGGAAAGAGGCAGTTCTGGAATTTCTGACTGTCTTTAGCAACTTCTACACCCATACAAGTTAAAAAAAAAGTGAACAAAAAGAAAAAAAAAAGTGATTTTTTTTTACTGCTTAAGATGGGTAGATCTTTCTGGGAGATAATGCTCAGCAATTCAACTGCACTTTACGTTGCAGAATCATCCAGTCTTTTTATCAAAATGAAAAAAAAAAAAAAAACCACAAAAAAACAGGNAAAGAAAAAATATCCAGAAGAAAAATTGGGCTCCAGTCAGCCACAGACTTTTAGCACCTTTCACCTCTGAAATATACTGACTTCCTCTGACCCTCAGAGGCTCTATTGATTCACAGAAACCTGACTCATAGTTACAGGAAACATTTCTCTCCCCAGAAATTTACAGTGGGAGCTGAAATTCTGCACAGATAACATCCTTTTCCTCCCTGGTATCTGTGCTGAAATTTTTTTTTTTCTCTCTCCCCATGGTATGGGGGTACCATACCCCAAAATAAATATGCACACCTTAAACCAGTGCCTTTTCACTGCCATTTCCCAAATGGCATCCCTAAGGAGCCTTTTTACTTTAGATGTATATTTTTATAGTATCAGAAAACCCCAGCTGATCAATCAGGCAACAAGAGCTGACCAAAGCAATCGGTCACACCGTTTGATTAATTGTGCCAATTACTGGGCACTCAGAGCAAACAATTTCAAAAGCAGCCCTGTGTGGAAAGTGGGCCTGCAGCTATGTGAGAATGGGGAAAATGGCTTGAAATCATAAATGTATTCATAAAAATCCCATTTCATTCACTAACAATTTACTTCCTAGGGGGTGAATTTCATTCAAAGGAGAGAGAGAGAGAAAAGAGAAGATTCAGCAAATATATTATTGGCACAGTCAGGTATTCTAATCACCGAGGAAAGCAGGTTGGCAGGATTTAAGAGAATTTTACCTATTATATGGAAATAGCAAGAAAAATCTGTAAATTTACCAGCTAAGGCAAAAATGTTTGTTATTTAACTTCAATCTTTAGCATTTCAAAATCTCAGGGGTCAATAAGACTGCTAAACACAAAGAACAGAATGATCCATGATTTTTTTTTCATTTCTGCCTTCCTGTACATTATATGTTGGCTCATTCCAGAGTACTTGAAAGATAGCCAAGAGTAGGAAGAGGGGGAAAAAAAAAAATCTTTTTGAAACTTAAGTGTTAGAACATCTCTATAAAATTCCCCCTCCATTTTTAGACCCGTTCCACACCTATTTATAAGATGTTAATTAAAAATAGCCCGCTTCCCTTTTTCACGATCATCTTTCACAGTCTACCCAGTTTACATAAATTAGCACACTAATATGTCAGATACATCAATTATGAGCTAACACACACTCACACTAACAGGATTTGCATTTTTTACTTCAGCAGACATAGGATGCTTTATTTTTTTGGAAAGCAATCTAATCTCATCAGGCAGCCACGTCTCCTAACACGACTTCCATCTCCAGGAATGATCCTTCAGCCCATAGAGGAAGAGCTGGGTGTGAAAATATGCCCAGGCTGTGGTTTGCCCTGCCTGCCCTGATACCTTGGAGCCCTTGAATGAGAGGAAAGCCAGCAGAGCTGAGCAAGGCAGCCAGGAGGAGACAGCAAAAGCTGAGCCCTGAGCTGCTGTCTTCAGCTCCTGTGTCCTAAAGGAAACCATCTGGAAACCCCAAGTTCACTACAAGGCAGAAAGGATCTCAGAAGGAAAACTCCCATTGACTCTGAAGAGAACCCAAAATTTGAGCTGAAAAAGGTTAACATGTTGTCTTCTGCCCTGACCTACACAGACCTTACAGGGTGGCATTGAATTCTACTGCAAGAGTGTGGGGAAATATTGTACTCCACAGGAAATACTGTACTCCACAGGAAATACTGTACTCCACAGGCATTTCAGAGCCTCGAGGCTATCAGTCTCCAAGGTGGGGGTGGCAAAAAAAAAAAAAAAAAAATTAAAAATCCATCACAGCTAGCAGTGTGCAAAAGGGTGCCCACATTAGCTTAGCCAAGGTTATCAAACCCATGACAAATATGGGGGTTCACTTTCTCATGCTTCCAGACAACCCACAAACCTCAAAGCGCCCAATGAACTAAATTGCTATGAAATTAGAGTCATACAAAAGTACCATGCAACAACGAAACCCAGAACAATCTTCATTTCCACGGCGCTTCCGTCATAATTAAAAATATTCATGGAGCTTTACAAAGCATGAAATTACCTTGGCATTTCCATATCATAGAGTAGAGCCTTGGCATTAGCTCGGGGTGAAGCCCTGGGAGGCTGCACATCACACATCAAACAGGCTGCTCAAACACGTGCCCAGTGCCTTGTGAACGGCTGCAGCGGCCCAGTGCTTTTGGACAAGACAGCTCTGACATTCCCTGTCAGCTCAGCAAAGCTGCACAAAGCAGGGAGGTAGATCAATAGCACAGAAAAACATCAAAATGACATTATGGGGACTTGGAGAGAGGTAATGTGTTCCCAAGCATAATAGCTTCAGCTGCAATAATTAAATGTGGAGCTTTGCTCAGGCTGCACAGAGCAGCAGCCCCTCTGAAGCAGGCTGGGGCTGACCTGACCCAAATTCCTAAAAACCACCAAAACCAAAGGCACCCAGCTACATTAACTCCCAAACTTTGGGTGGAACCAGGAGCAGCTAACTGCTGCAGCAGCCCCCTTGTTAGAGGGCAGGGATGAGCCAAGACACAGACTTGTTTTATCACAGCATGAAAAGAGCCCTGATTTATTCCTCCTTACAGCTCAGCCATCCTGACCCCAACCATTCCCTGGCTCTGGCTGCNTACCTGTATTTCCTTCTCTTCCACCTAACCAAGGGTGATGTCCATGAGGTTTGGTGTAGCTCACATTTCTATCTGGCAAAGAAAGTGCAAATGGAGCTGACTGCTGGAACTGTGGGGAGTGCTGTGACTGCTCCCTGACAATGGCTGACCGTGTCACATTCCTGTAACAAGTGTCCCCTCAAGTCAGTGCATCAGTTTACAGGAGAAAACACCCTTTCTTCAGCACAAAACTCTTCAGAACTCAGCCCATGGAATTCTTGGGGTGACAGTGAAAATAATTCACATCCATCTCAAGAGTGCTTCAGCTTTGGGATTCACACCCATTTTTAACCCATCCTGATGGAGCCAGCACAAAACACCCCCACTGTCCCAGTCTGCTTAGATACTTGCTCCCAGGAATTTCAACTCAGGTCTGCTTCTAACTTGAGGGGCTTTCTGAACTTGGACAGCTTGAAATTAAGTTGGCTCCATTATTCCAGTAGCACACACTAATAGTTAGCAGAAAGGCACAGGTTCAGATTACCAAGGCACAAATTCAAGTAGCATTGTTGCAAATGTCTGACCTTAAAAGCCCTTGTAAAAAAATAGGAGCAAGTTTTCAGTTTCTGTCCCATTACTGAGTGAAACAACTACAATTGTAATATCAAGGTGGATTTGAATGCATTGCCATCAAAGTAATTACATTTGACAGAGATGAGAAGTGGGATCCTGTTATATATGGCAACACACTTTATTACAAAAATCAGACTGTGCTAGGAAAAAAAACCAACACAACATATTGAGGTCAACTGAAATTACTGTGGAGAAGAGGATGAAACTAAAATGACAGACAACACCCAGATGAAAACAGAGATTTTCAGGATAATTTTCAGTGCATTCTAAGTCTCAGAGACTTATCTGCAAGATTTCTGTCAATCATCCTCAAAGTACTGATCCATCCAACCTGAATGAAGGTGTTCTCTCATTTTAAGGTGCAATATTGATTCAAGTAGTGAGGGTGACAGTAATCAGAAAGGCAAAGCTGGTTACTCTGCCAGGAACAAGTTCGTTGTAATTACAGGAATAAACATTGCTGGACAAAGGCTGAAAATAGCTGTTTTCTTCCAAAATTCTCACGAGCAGAGTAGACATCAAACAGACACAAGGATAGCCACGTTCTTGTCACTGACATGGAACTAATTATGTTGGAAAATATATATTTTAGGAAAGGAGATAGTAACAGAAGTCAGTTGAAAACTCCCTGCTAAGATTGTCATCCCCACAGAACACATACAGGTGGATATTTAAGGTGATGCTTACTCTGAGTGAGTCCTCATCCAAAAAACATGATCAAGCAAGGGTCTGGCAGAGAGGAGCAGGCAGAGCCCTTGAGTAGCAGCAAGGCACTCTAACCCCAGAATTCAAAGGAGACTGCTGCTGCAACAGCCTGACCTGGCACAGGGCAATTTGAGGTTGACATCCACCACCCTCAGCTGCTCAAGCACTGGCTTTTCCTCTCCTTCCCAGGCAGAGTGCTGTAGGAATCCAGCACGTGGATCTCAAATACCCTCTTTTGCCAGACTCTTTTGCATTAAAAACACCTCTTTTGTCACTACCAGCGCGTTACCTGGGCACACATGTACAAATATTGCTGTCTCGGATGGATTTAATGCTTTCTATCCAAATACATTTCTGTTTTAACCTTATTTTTATTCCCTGTTCTTTAAGTAAGCTGACCTACTTAATCACTTTATTTTTCGGCTCCACTGAGTACCACTTATTAGTGTCTGTTAATGTCAAAACATACTGCAATTTTTTTATTTTTCTGGCACGTTCTCTGCACTTACAAAGCAAAATAAAATCATCAAATGAGAACAGGATCAGTAGCCAGCTATTCTTAGCCCTCTACATGCAAATCTGTAAACTGTTATTGTACTCATTTTTAGTACAAGTTCTCCAAAAACTCTCAAGTATGTGGATGTTAACATCAATATAATTAAATTGGTATAATTTTCAGTAAAAATGCATAAAATTAAAGCACTATCAGGTTACACTTTGTTTCCATACAATTTAACCTACAGCAAGCAATATTATGACTTTCATTTTAGTGCTGCAAAGAGCTCCACACAATATTAATTAATTAAGCCTTAAAATCCCTTTCCCTAACAGGAAAGTCTTATTATCTCCATTAAACAGATAGGTAAGCTGGACTCAAACTGTGTCTAATGACGTGCCTGACTCAATGACAAATGCAGGAATAGAGCCAAGGAGTTCACTTTCCCAATTTCTCCTGCTTTATCACTGGAAACCATTCTCTGACTCTGTGTGAGCACACATGAGCTGCCTCAATACGTGAATTTAGTCAGGCACATAAACAAACTTCACTGTATTTGTCTTTTGGTCTTCTGTAAGAAAAGACTCCATCAAGTCGTGTTCTAATTAATAGAGGAAGATGGTCAATATAATATGTTGACATCAAAGCTCGCATTTGCTGATAGTATAAGCCATCTCATTAAATGGAAAGAATTAATTATAACAGTTTATCAGTGTCAAGTTCTGTACTAGAGGCTCCCAGAGCAGTGAATGCATCATTGCACCTTGTTTGAACTAATTTTCCTTTGCTGACAAAGTCAAATATGAATGTTTATGAACTATAAAGCTTTTCCAAATCCATGCATGATTGTCTGACTCGATTTTGCCACGGTAAAAAACCAATACAAGTGCAGCACACTAAATTAGACTGGCTATGAGCAACACAGTGTGCGTGTAATATCCGTGGTAGCCTTCTGAATACATTAGTGTCTTGCAGCAGAATTAATTAAATTGGTATCAAAGATAACTCAATTGCTTCATATCTTCCAGTCAGTAAGGAAAACACTTCCATGAGTTTAAGATCCCTGCAGGAACAGGAATGTCATTGGGAACTGGCAGCTGTTAAAGCAAAACTCGGTGAGATTTGAAGAGAGCATCACTGAGTTGGTGGGACACAGCTGTTAATTCCCAGTGCTCAGGTTATTCCATGTGCTGAGAGGGACACTCAGAGATGCTCCCCTGAAATGAGAGGGATGGGGCCAAGGAGATACTTTAGAGATACCTGAGGGAAGGAACTGACACACACCAGGGTGCTGGTGTGCCACACGCTCACCAAGTGCCACACAAATTGACACTGACAGTAAAACTCTCCCCACAGCAGCAGCCAGAACGTCCCCCTGCACCTTGTTTGTGGGTGAGAATAAAGCTTAACATTGAGCATAACCTTCCACAGCACAGAAAACAAGTTGGAAGGCTTTTACCTGATGGAGGCTGGACAGAGCAGAGCCCTGGGGCTCCACCTCAAGATCAGGCAAAAGAAGAAAAAGAGAAAAGCTCTCTTTGATTTTACACAATTACAGGGCATAATCTCAAGACATAATTCCAGAGATTAACCAAAACCCAACAAATTAATTTTTTTCCCCATGCAAATACTTAAATGGGAATAATTCTGTAAGGAAATAGGAACAGAATATTCCAGATAGCTGCCTCAGCTTCAAGACTCTGACTAAGCTTAAAGCTAGCTGGATCCAGGGTTTGGGCAGTGTCCTGTCTCTGGTCCTTGTAAAATATGGCTAATTTGAGAAATTAGATTGACATTTACTCCTTCACAGGCATTTATTGGAGTAAAGCTTCCAATAGGCACAAGTGTCAGTGCATTGGGAGGTTAAAACAGAACCTGTGTGAACATGGGTTACTTCAATTTATGAAAAAAAACCAATAATGTGGAAGATGGCAAAAAACCTTATTGCAATTTAGAGGTTTAATGATATGTTATTTTCTCATTAGAGAATATTTAGATACAATTAGGTAAAAACAGGCAAGTGTGCCACTCTGCCATTGTATAGTGTCAAAAAAATCAGTTTTGATTTTCCCTACAGAAAAATAAATAAATTGAGTAGGACATGGAGGGGAAAATATCAGGAAGAGAATATAAAGAGCTCAGAGATCAGCAAGGCTGGTCTCTCCCACCCAAATTAAAAATATGATGAGAATTAAAACAAACCCATGATTAAATCCCTATACCCTATCCTCACCCCAGTCACTGCAATTCTCTACCACAGCATCTCAGTGCATTTTTCCTCCTCTTTTTCACTGGAGCTTGTCACTGCCACACTGGATTCTGCAGAGTACAGAGGAGGTTCCAGGGAAATGCTCCACCACCAGCCCAGGGCTGGGGTTCACCAAGACTGTCAGCAGACTTGAACAGAATTCTCTGAAACATTGCCACGCTGTGGCAATTCAAAGTATAAGATTTTCAATTCTCTATGGAGCAGGTGAGCAGTTTTCTATTGCTGTAAAATCTGGTTTTAAACTTTATGGGAGATAATGTTAAAAAGGGAAAGACTTCTGGCAAAGAAATAGCTCCAGTAATGATATAGGGGGAAAAAAAGACAACCCTGAAAAGCATAATTACACAGTGTACACAGCTTTAACTTCAGTGATTCCTGATTTCAGCCTGTATCAGCACTCAGTCTTAATATTACAACAATATTATCTTTCTGTGGGAGAGGAAAGAGAAACCACAGCTACAGAAAGAGACCTCATGAGATTTCAAGCAGTGAGGATGATGAGATCCTCCTTCAGCTCTTCCCAGAAAACAGCTGTGCTTTTCCATGCTTCAAAAATAAAAAAAACCCAAAACCCCTAAATGCAGTAAGCAGCTCAGGGGAAAGTGAAAAACCTCTGGTTCCTGTAATCAGCAGCAAATGCAGGAAGCCAGAGGCAGTTTGATAATTCTGAGGGTCCCAATTATTTTAGAAGGGTTATTTCAGTAATAATCAGGAATATAATAAAATATTATATAGCAATATAATAACATAACTCAGTAATAATTCTGAGGGTCTCAATTTTTTGAGTTCATTCTTATTTTGCCTCACACAGTCATAGTCCAGAGCAATTACTCAAAGTAAATGTTTTTCACAACACATTGCAATGGATATTTTAAACAGCAGTAATTTCACTTATTACAACCTACAAACTCCATGTCCTGTGACCACTGATGTTTAAAAACCCCCAACACTCAAGCTTCTGAATGCAGAGAAATCCACTTAGAAACATGAAAAGTTCTGCTTTCACTTTTCCCAGAAGAGCAATGTGTAATGCTCCAAGGTGTTTTTGGGGTTGTTTTTGCAGTGCTCCCTGGCAGAGATGGCATCAGTCACCTTTCCACCTCAACT
The DNA here is from genome assembly GCA_013401035.1 of Horornis vulcanius. Classification (NCBI taxonomy): domain Eukaryota; kingdom Metazoa; phylum Chordata; class Aves; order Passeriformes; family Scotocercidae; genus Horornis; species Horornis vulcanius. Next base: position 11,109 of record VZUA01040811.1, read on the forward strand.
CTCCTGCTGCAGCTGCCCCTGTGTCACCCTGCAAGCTTTCCACCTGCTTCATTTGCTCCTTCCAGAGGGGCAACCTGGTCAGGAAATCACCTGCCAAGCAAGGTGGATTTTTATGCCAGGTTCCAGACCTTCAGTTGAAAGTTAAACAATCATAGAACAGTTCAGGATGGAAGGGACCTTAAAGGTCACCTTGTTCCAACCCCCTTGCCATGGCAGGGATGCTCTCCACACTTTCCAGGTTGCTCAGGGCTCCATCACACCTTGCCTTGGGCACTTCCAGGGATGAGGAGGCCACAACTTCCCTGGGTAACCTGGGCCAGTGCCTCAGCACCCCCACAGTGCAGAATTTCATCCTTGTATCCAATCTAATGCTCCCCTCTCACAAATCAAAGCCATTCCCTCTTGCCCTGGCCCTGCATGCCCTCTCCTGCCTTCCTGTAGGTCCTTTATAAATACAGAAATTTCCTATTTCCAATAGGAAGGTGGTGTAAGCCCTGCCCAGAGCCTTCTCTTCTCAGGGCTGAACAGCTCCAGCTCTCTCAGCCCATCTCCACAGATCCAGTGAAATCAGCACCTTATTAATTTCTCTGCACTCCCTGTAGAGGGAAGGGAACCTTCTGCAAAGTAGCAGGATACTGCAGATGGCATCATCTAGTGCCTCCCTAAATGAGCCCAGCACCTGCATAAACAGAACCCTGGACCAGCTAATTCAATCATGCCCATTCCTTGGAGAATTTAGATCCATCATTAACCTCTTACTCTGGCTTCTTTATAGACATGAACACATATTTAACAAATCTTTTACCCATATACATAGAGCACATACCCGTAAAGCACTTTCTTTTGGTTTGTAACAACTTTATTTCACTGTTTGCTGTTGTATTTCATTTTTTAGAATGAAGATGTAAAACTGGTGTAGGTACTACAATCAGAATGTATGATTAGTAAATGAAACTATAAAGAAACTGAAAAATTTATTTAAAATCCATATTTAAATATAATACTACTGAATAAATATACATCAGCTAAATTTGCCCTTTGCTGAAATAAAGGTTCCCTTTTATAATATAATTCTTAACAGTATATAATATAATTTTTAACAGTAGTCTGTGAGTGCACTCGACCAGAGAAGTGCCAGTAATTTACAAGTTATTTACTGGTATAACTCATCTGAAGCCAAAATTCCCTGCGAGTATAACCCAGGGAAGTTGATGGAGCCACTGGGAAACCTAAATTGCAGAAGGGAGTGGTGTGTGTGACACAAAAAACCCAGTGAAAACCACAAAATCACCAATGCTGTTATCTGACCTAAGGAGGGAAATGAAAAGGAGACTCAGGGAAGATGACATTGCTCTCCCAAACCACCCTAAAGGGTGCTGTAGCCAGGTGGGGCTCAATCTCTTCTCCCAGGTAGCTCTTTTTGTCCAGGGGATAAGAGGAAACAGCCTCAACTTGTTCCAGGGGAGATTTAGATTGGGTATTTGGAAAAATTCCTTCATGGAAAAGGTTGCCAAGCCCTGGAACAGGCTGACCAGGGGAGAAGGATTTAAAAGCCACGCAGATGTGACACTTGGGGACATGGTTTAGTGCTGGGCTTGACAGTGCTGGGCCAATGGCTGGAGTCAATGATCTTAAAGATCTTTTCCAGCATAACTGGATCAATGATTCCACAGCTCTGTGACCAATGATTCCATCTCTTAAGTCAGTGAAAGTGGTGTTTTACAATAGGAAGAGTGTTTCAATCACCAGTGCTTCACAGCAGCACAGTTTGAAGAATAGAAACACTCCCCTGGGCTGCCAATGCCCTTCCCAAAGGTGTGGGAAATGGATTTGTAGGGAATTCTCAAAGGCTGACAGGAGGCTCACACAGTCTCGTGCGTCTGTATGCAAACTCTGAGATAAGAAATGCTGGCTTAGAAATGCCATGGGATAGGAGAGACATTGCTGAGAGAGAAATGGAACTGGAAACAAGTTTCAAAGGATGGCTTTACAAATAGCCAAGATACTTTGGAGGAATAGAACTAGGAAAGGTGCACTGTAGCAGTACCCACGAGGGGGAATTTTAGATGATTGGCTTTAAGGCATTAACAGCATTGTGTGGCCAAAGCTGATAGGCAAAAAACACCTAAAATGTAATTAGGAAATAGTTTGGCTTCTGGTTGTGATGGCGTGAATTGTAACATCTATATCATCTCACCCCTCACATGAGACTGAAAATGGAATAAAAGTTTTAAACCCCCTCTCAGTTGCCCCATCTCTGGGTCAGAAAAGGGAATATCCAACACAAGGCTGGCTGCTCCGTACCCACACTCGCAGCCTCCCCCGGCTCCGTGTCCCCTCCAGCTCCTGGCCGCAGCCACCCGCAGGTGGCAATGTTGGATCTGTTTTTAAGGATTGTGTCACAGCGCGGCCCCAGGATGGAGCACAGCTGTCTTCTCCTCGCTCCTATTTTCCATTTCACACCTCGCTCCTCTCCATGCTACTCTGGGCACTCACCATAAGATGCATTCCAGTGCTGAATTCACTTCTGGTTTGTTGATACTTGTGCCTAATCTTCCATCGTCCACAGGTTTCCCAGACGGGTTTTGTGGAGCAACAGAATGCTGGGAGCATGCAAGAATTAGATTTCATTGAATTCTCGACTTGATCCTTTCTGTAGCCGATACTTGGCCGACCTTGACAGGCTCCAAGGAGGTGTAAATCACCACTTCATGCTCAATACTTTTAAGAGTCCTTTGGGCCAAGGATTTATTCCAGGAGCCTCAATACTTTAAGTACAAGGAAGAGAAGGTATGATTTCCCTTCCTTTTCTTTTTTCCTCACAGACACCAAGCTGGCAGATGCTAAGTCCCCCTAGACCTCATTATCAAGGACTCTGAGGACAGCAGCAAGGGAAGAGGGTAACAGTGGGAATTCCAGGATGAATTTTGGCAATTATAATAAGGTGGAAAGGAGCTTTGTTTTTTCACAGCCAGGAGGTAGAAAGGAGCTTTTCCTCAGCTGTAGCCACAAGGATCACACACATCTCAGACCCCAGCCCTCTTACTCAGCTAGATCAAAGAAATTCTCACCTTCTTCAGTACAAGCACTAGAGAGAAACCAGCGCTCACAGCTGGTGATTAACTACTGCAGGGAGCAAAAGATTGTTTTAAAATCTCTTGGTCCCTTTTAAAATTCCCTTAAATCTAATATTACATGTGTAGTGAAGATCAGTGTATATTGCTCAGTTATCCTGCACATGTTGCGGGGATGGTAAAAGGATGCCACTCCTGTATTTTGGTTATTTTTAATCTATTTTAAACTGCCTGAACCATGCTCTTTCTTAATGGTCTCCCAGTTTACCAGAGTACCACAGTAATCCAGTTCCAAACAGGGTGAGAAAGAAAAGGAAACTAGTTCTATTTCTATGATAGATTTCAAAGCTCTTGAGGAACAGAAGCAAGCCCCAGAAGATGCCAGAAGTTGCAAGAGGAATAACTAAACCCATCAAAATTTAAGTATTGAATTTAAGAACCTAGGCACAGGAGGATTCTTCTTCTGCCACTGGAGAGAATCAGCATTTTTGGAGGAAATTCAGCTGCTAAACTTTCTACAAAGACTGTATCAGATCTGAAAAATTACTATGCTTCTAATTCAGGCATCTGAGGGAGCAGGAACTCCTGACTTCTCAATTCTTGATACTCTGTTTTATAGAAAAGCAATTACATGCCTTCTACGATATTGTTTTTCTTTTTACATTAATTTGCATGAGCATGGGAAAAGTAGTACAGAAGCATTCATAACTAGACTAGAAACCACTGATTATGCTTCAGCTGGGTGCAGCAGCTGAAAAAAAATATCATTGTGTAGCTTATTTCAGATATGGAAATTATCTGCTGTGAGTACTGCTATCCCACAGGAGAATATACCAACATTTGAACTTTTGTTTCACACACTCTACTAGCAGCAGGACTGTGATCAAGGGAAAAAAACAAAACCTTAACAGTAATCCCACCCTCAGAAAGCCTCTGGACAACTTGCTGCTGAGAAACTCTGTCCTGGAGGCTGCCAGAAGCTCTAATCAGCTCATATATCAAAGCTGGGGTGCAGCCTGCCTGCTCCCCCCTTCCCAGCAAGAGTTAAAATAATTCTCATGGGTCAAGCTACAAATCTAAGAATAAGCAAGAAAATATGCATTACTACACCCTGCAAGACTGTGAATGGATGATGGTGATCAAGACAGTGCTTTGATGCTGCATCCAATACATTCCTACATATATTCCAAATCCTGCTTTTCTGTGGATTTGGTGAGCCAGGGGTGAACAGAGGCATGTGGTTTGCTTCCATGCTTTATGCCAGGCTGCCACACTCACTTTTTTTTTTGCCTTTGTTGGCATTCAGACAGGGTGAAGAGTCACTTTAACAAAGCAGTTAATTTATCATAGGCTGAAGGGGTAAACTGGGCTCTTACAGGCAGGAGATGTTTCTTCCTCTCTCCATTCAAGCCTGGAAAAGGTCACAGGGTCCCAGCCACAGAGCCACCATCAGCACCAGCCTCAAGGAGCACATGTGGCTGCACAGCTCCCTCTCACTGGTTTTACACACTTTCTCACATCTGGGGATGGATTAAACCCCTATTTGCACTTTCATCTTCACAAGTCCATCCCAGTTCACTTTCTCCAAATATCAATATCAAATCAATATTAAATCAATATCAATCTCCAATATCTCATTCAGTTAACAGCAGGAAGAAACAAAATAAAAAAACCCCAACCAACCAGATTGCTCCCTGAGATGACACCTTTCTTTTTGGGGGCTTGTGCAGAGTGAGCAGCAATTTCAAACCTAGACACTCGAGAGGCCACCACTGTCCCACTCACTGCAGAGAAATGTGATTAACCCCAGTTTGCCTGAAGCCATCGGGGTACTGGGAGACAAGCACTGCACCCAGGTGTTTGCCTGGGGATCCTCCCCTGTCCTGAACAACAGGTAAAAGATGTAGGATGATCTATGTGAATCCCTCAGTCTTCTTAAGCCCTACACAAACCCTCAAATTTTCAGATAAGTGTGGATTTCCTCTTTTAGGAATGCTGTTAATCATACAGGCTCTAATGGGGGTTTTATTTTATTTTTTTACCAGCTGTAGAGCAAGTGTCTTTATCAAGGAAGCAGCATTATCAGAAGTTCAACTTTGATACTTTCACACAGTAAACATGACTTTCCTACATGAGTAGCCAGCCCTACAAGTTTCACCAGGGCTGCTTTTAGAAAATATTATTGCTCAGTTGAACTAAAGCAACCCTGGAATATCCTGTGTGAGCAAGTGGGACTAGAGGTCAATAACCTTGGATATATTTTATTCAAGAGATCAAATAGCTGTAAATCATCCCTGAGGTGGGCAAGATTTAGCCAGAGAAGAGCTAAACTCTTGTGGTCATGCAGAGTTTCAAGACTCTGTTCCAAGTCCAGGGTTTTTGGAAGCCAATGATTAAATGCTAGGAAAAAAAAAAAAAAAAAAA
>VZUA01040811.1:16654-35101 GCA_013401035.1 Horornis vulcanius
AAAAAAAAAAAGAAATGATTCAGATAATTAGAACCATTTACTCAGTGGGAAAGGGCATGAACTGCATTTTCCTAAGGACAAGCAAATGCAGAAGGACCACTACCAGCCTGGTTGAACTCCTAGAGCACATCTTCCACATGAAGGTTAGATGATTCCCACATGGGGTGGCAGGCAAAAGGACTTTGTTGGGTTTTTTGCTATCTAGTGCTTATTTACCACATTTAATGAAGTGTGGCATAAAGGAAAACGAGGCAGGACACTGTAGGAATTTTCTTTATGGCATTTGGGTGGTCAAAGCTTTGGTGGGGGGCTTGCAGTAAAAGTTAATTCTGGGGCAACTCTTGCTTTGCATAATGAGAATTTAAACAGCTGGAGGCCTCTGGGAAATCTGGATGTGGCACTCCAGCAGCTTGGGGACCATCTGCAGTCACTTTCATTCCTGTCTTCCTCTTAACCATCTAAATGATTAGCCAGTAAATCATCCAGTGGAAAGGGTGAAATAAACCCTAGATCCCAAATCAGGAACTCCTGCATCACATCAGTAATTTATAACTGGTTTATAGCAGCACTTTTAAAAAGATCTAAAAATTAGAAAGAGGTCCAATCTAAATTAACACATAAGGAGACAGTCTGCTTAAATAATTTGAAAATTATTTCAAATCTGTCCAGATACAAGTGAAACTGAACACTGAGAAATTTAGTCACCTTCTTTATTCTGCATTTCTCTTCCTCTGCTTGTGTTCATAACTACAGAGGGGTCAGATTAAATCTACATTTAACTCTGTGTCTGGATGTGAATATCCTCTCTCAAATGGTACAAACCCCAGTCCCAGATCCAAATATCCAAGGGAAAAAAACCACAAACCAGCAAACAAGCATCAGATGCTAATGCAAATCTTGGGAAGCGTGAGGAGTTCCAAGCCAGCAAGTGTGAGCTCAAAATTGAAGCTGAACTCTGACCCACATATGAGCTATGGATTCCTGGGTTATTTGCACAAATCACTCCTTATAGTTTTTTTATCACATTTGGTTTGAAAGGAGCACACAGAACACAAAACACAGCAGCCCTGTGGTGAGATCCAGACATAACTGGCCCTGCAGGACTTGAAAGCACTGAGAGCCCAGCCCAGGGCCACTCTGCCAGTCCCCAGGGCCACCCTGCAGCACCCAGCCCTCTGCCAGCCCCTCTGTCCTGGGGCTGGGGGTGTCACTGAGGCTGCTCCCTTGGCTGAAGCACAGCCTGGCCTCAGAGAGGGGACACCAGAGGCAGCTCTGGCCACCCTCCTGCCAATCCAGGCAGTGCCACCCCTGGGCTGCTCTCCCACCTCCCCCAGTGCTCTCAGCTAACCCACCTTCAGTGCCAAGCTGTTATCTACAATCTGTTTCCATCCCCACTGATGTAGCCACAGGCATACTCGCCTTATGGAAAGAAATTCAGCATTCAGACACTGAATTTTCCCCCACAGCCAAAACTCTGCTCTTTTGTCTACCTGGAAAAAGTGGGAACCATGGCACAATCATTATTTTAAATGGTTCAGTAAAGACTTCAGTTTAAGGAGGAAAAAATGGGTAATGGTATAGGTTGCATTAGTACGCTGAGAGCAAATAATAAGAATATATTACATGTACCATTTATACTCGTGTACCACTGAACTGTGCAAAACCAGGATTGGAATCAAATAACCAGATGAACAGCAGTATTTATTGGAGAAGAAACCCAAGCAACAACCTCTACACCCAGAGAACAAAGGTGAAGGCATTCTAACATGCCTGAATTCTGACCTAACAATTTTGGATAGCAGGTTTGAGGACATAAAAAAAAAATTGCCACCACAAAAAAACCCCAAACGTTCTCAAAGACATTGCATTATTTCCAAACCTAGTTAGAAATNTCTCTTACAAGTTCAGCTCATTACCAGTCCTTATCACTCGACCAAGATCACTTCTTTGAGGGCTTAGTCTAGCAAATTACTGATATTCTGCCCCAGTCTACAAAGCACTTGGGCAGACATGAGGCTTCAGTGGGACTGCTGATGGAGTTAGAGTTAAGACTTGAGTACTGTTTTGGATCAGGGCCAGAGCAGGTTTTTACCCAGGATTAAGTCCTAAATCTCCCTGCAGAAATGGTTCAGTTCCAGGTTTTTTTCACCCATTGTTCTGTTCTCTGAATTTTTCCATTTGCTTTCATCTTTTGAAGGAAAAGCAAGGCCTAAGGCCTGGCTCACTCATATATTGTTGCTCTTTAAAATGAGCATAATAACTTCAATGAAGTGCCTTAAATCAAATCTGGGGGAATGGATGAGTTTGTGCACTGCTGGTTTCACACAGCTGGTCACTAGGAAAAAGCTTTTCCCCACTGTACAGTTGCATAAAACTGTACCAAAGTATAATTTTTCTCTTCTTTGTGATAAGGATGAAATAAGCACGGGGTCTTTGCCAACGAGATAATCAAAAGCTCTTCCTGATAAGCACAAACCAAGAGAGCCTAAACAAGGAAGAGAGCCAGGGAATTAAAATCCATTATTCCAATAAGGTTTAGAGGCCTGCATGTTTAAGGGTGATGATTAATTTTTAGATGTAGCAAGTTGAAAAAACAAATTAACAACACTGCTGGCAAAAAAAAAAAAAAAAAAATAAAATCACTGAGGCAGAAATCTGTGGCACACCAGGGAATAAATCCTCATTTTTGTGGGTGAGGTGGTGGAAAATTTTGGTTTCCTTTGTTCTAATTGATAACATATCAAAGTGAGCCCTTCACACTGCTCTGGACTTCAACTCCCATGCAATTTCACCATGTTTTTTTCAGTTAAAAATTTGACAGCATTTTCTGAGTAATATCTTATTTCCACAGGGAGCTACACTTGACACCATTTTATTGCATTTATGTTGATGGGCAAAATCTGCTCTGTCCCTGCCTTGTCAAAAGGATGCAGAACGAGAGATGCAATCTCTTGATTTCCATGGAGTTTCTCTCCATAGCTCTGATGAAAGCTCAGCCTAAACTTCAGCATGGGGTTGGATTTTCAGCTCACAGCAATTTTTTTGCAGTTAAAGAGAGCAGTAGAAATAATCACACCTCGAGGCAAAGTTGGTCAAAGCTCATCTCGGGCTGTGTAACAGAAAAACTACATAAGAAGCAAAGCAAATCCTTTCAAAGTCAATCATGATTTAGGGAAAATGGATCATCTGGCAAAAGCTCCATTGTTTGTTTATCGACTGAAATACATCTTGTCTAATCTAGCAAACAATAATACCAGCTCAAGTTCACTTTAAGGCAAATCATTCTAAGCAGATTGTTCCTACTTTTATCTCAATAAAAGCGCTATAACATTCAATATTTGGTTTTTTTATTAAAGATACAAACTGCTTCTAATGTAGTAAACAGCTAATGAATCCTGATTTTCTTCAATATTTTGAGCTCTTAGTTGCTCTTTTTCAAAGAATTATTATTGGACCATCCCAACAAAAGCCCAAGTGGCTATTGAGCAAGTGTACCCAGGCACATATCTCTGCTTCTGGCTCAGTCTAATATAATTAAGGACTGTTACACATGATCCCTCCAACAGAACCTGCTTTGGTAGAAATCAATGACAGGATGCCTGTTAATGCTTTATTGTCAATATTGATACAATCTTGTGCGAGCTGTTCCTTCAGGGTATGGTTTAACTAAGACATGCAGGCAGGCAGCCTTCAGCATGAAAAGCAAGCTGGGCTGGTCAGGGAATGGGTGTGTCTTGAGAGCATCTCACTGCAGATCAGTGGTATCCTGAATAATCTCATCAGTTCCACCTGCCAGCACAAGTCCCTGCTTCAGCCAGGGCCCAGATAAGCTGCCTACATTTATTTTCCTGGGTGGAGATAAGAGAAGATGCCCTTGGTGTTGCTCCCAGATGCCTTTTGGTGGAAAGCAAGGCTGGCTTTGACTGCTGGTGCACTCTGGGCTCTCTCCTTGATTTGTATCAAAATACATCTGGACCTAAAGTCTATTCCCAGGCTCTGTACCCCAATTTAAGCAGAAAGAATGGATTCAAAAAAATATTTAGAAATCTAAAATTCGTGTCTTTTAAAGTACCCTCATTAAAAATCTATTTGTCTTTATGTCCCTTCCTATAGGTGAATGTTACAGAACATTGTTGTGGCACCTTTATTGCATGCAACTCCTGCAAGGAAAGCTACTGCCTTTCACAGCTCCCAAATCTACCTGAATTATCTCTCTGTGTACAAGGTATTGCAATATTAGTCTCTTCTGTACAGCTTCAGATCAAGTATCCATCTTGTGAGCTGTTTCAGAACATTACATTAAAAAAAAACACAAGCAGAACACACACAATACAAAATTCCAGATTTAATCTATCCAAGAGCCTCCATAATTCACCTTCACTAGGTGTATTCTCAGTGATGCATTTCTTAATTATATGATGCAAATGATTGTTTTCCCCCTTGAACTCAGCTTTTCCCACCAAGCCTCACCCTGAAGGACAATGTTTCAGGTAATCCACCTAAGCAGCACCTCCCTCCCAACAACTGGCTCCTGAAGCCTTTAGGACTAATTAAGGCTGTAAGTAACCAGCAAAACTTGCCTACTGGCACAGGCCACAGCTCCAGGACTACCTTTCCTATTCCTTGCCAAAGTAAGCTCCAGCTGTAGCCCTAAGCAGCAGCACAGCTGGAAAATACCTGAATCCAGGTCAAAATTCAATCAAGACAAAACCCAACCTCTGTGTGTGCCCACAGCCCCTCCCTTCCCCAAATCCAGGTCAAAATTCATCACATCTGACTTCAAGCAGCAAGAACTCCCAGGCCCACACAAGAATCCCACAGAGAGAAAATGCCATGTGCTCCTGCTTGCCAAGATGAAGAAAAGCCAGAAATCCCATGGGCTACGAAGTCACAAAACTAAAAATACACAGAACCCATTTTCTGCACATTTCTGCAGCCTGGTTATACAGGGAAAAGAGTTTTGGGCTGCTTTATTCAAGGTAGAAGCTGGCATGAATTAATAACAGAGGGCATCACCCAAGGCCAGCTACAAATCTGCTGAAACACGCACTGACACACTGCTGGTCCTTTAAAACACAGAATTCCTCAGACTGCTCTTCCTTGGTCAAGCCTTAACCTTAACTTCAATAATTTCCATAAAAAGTTGACATCTTTCACAGTTCACTCATTTTTGAAACTGACATTGATTCTACTTAGTAAAAGTCAAACCAAGAAATATTGGAGAGATAAATTCTATTGCTAAATAAAACTGCCTTCCATTTTTTTCCACTTTGGCATGATTTACCTGTAATCTCAATAAATATATTATCTCAACCTTCAACACACATAAAATCTAAATAAAATTTTTGCAATAACGCTACAAAAATGGAAAAAATATTCACTTATATTTAGTCATTCCCATTATTGCCATTCTGAAGAATTTCAAAACTGCAACAGCCATTCCTTTCTGCAATATAAAAAAGTATATTCTTCTAATCTTTGAAAAACATTGGACTCTCCACATTTTCAAAGCCTTCAACTCTGCCATTCAGGTGTTCAGAACAGCCAAAGGAACAATGAATGAGTTATTTTTCAACAAGAGAGAAATAGACAACTTGGGATATGTTTGAGTAATTACCTATTTTGAAGGATCAGTGGCCAAAACCAAAAGTGTCCTTTTAAAATACTGGAAATGTTCTTCCATCTGAAAGAAAAATGAGAATATTGGTACCAAAACAGGAAGCTTTAAGCTCAACATGACTCAACAAGTGGGTGATTCTTGGAAACCAAAACTTCTATGTGATATCTGAATTGTGTAGTTTCTACTCCAGCCTACTCTTCTTCTATAACAAATATACCCCTGGTTTTAGACATTTTTATTTCTTAAAGAGAAAAATGAAAAAAAGGGCTTTTATTCTAAGTAACTATGCTGCAATTGTTTTAATTATTTTTTATGATTTAATTTTTTTTACTCTATTTATAGGTGATTATCTTAGTCTGTCATTAGCAATTGGTGGAGAGTTTTGTTCTGCATAAACAAAGAAAGCCTTCTGGCAATAACTGCTATCTTTAGGAATCTATCAAAAATATTTCCGTCTATTCCTGCCAGAAAGCATGACCTCTTTTTAATGAAACAATTATCACAATTAATGAATATTATCACTACAGCCAACTCATGCAAGCATGCAGCATTATGAAAAAGAATTACATAAAGGCCTTGAAATACACAAAATTCAAGCTCAGACCACAGAATATTCCTGGAATAATTCAGGTGGATGCCACCTCAGCAGATGCTGCAGCTCAGCCTCCTGCTAGAAGCAGGCTCAGCACTGAGTGCAGACCTGCCTGCCCACAGTCTCTTCAGCTGGGTGTTAAATTCTGCCAGGACAGAATCCACAGCCTCTCTGGGTAGCTTTTTCCAAGGTCTGGTTGTTCTCAGGGTGATGTTTTTCCCCTTTATGTCAAGCCAGAAGCCTGCAGCACCCAGTGCTGAATTTAGGGATCCAACCCTGCTGAGCTTCAGGGTCAAACTCCAGCATGAGGACACAACCTGACGTGGAATAACTCCTCAGTTAGGGTGTCCTCCTTGCACAGTGCTGCAGCAGCCCTCTGGTTAGGGGATAAATGAGCCAAGACACAGATTCCTTGTTCATCACAGCCTGGAAAGGGCCCTGATTTATTCCTCCTTACAGCTCAGCCATCCTGACCCCAACCTTTCCCTGGCTCTGCCTGCAGCAGCTCCTGCTGTGGGGTTGCCCTGCAGGCTCTGACTGCAGCTTTCACCCAGCCAGACTGTGACTGCAGGCTCCACCAACAGGCTCTGACTGCACACCCACACTGACCTCAGAGCAGGGATTGTCCTCAGGATCCTTCTTCCTCATGATGCTCTCCTTCCCTCTTCCTCAAGGCTCCTCCTCCATGATTCCCCTCCCCGCCTCACCCACTCCCTTTTATCACACTTCTCTTTATTGGATACACCTGTGCCTCATCAGGGGGTGTGCTGGGTAATTAACACAGCTGTTACTAATCAGAGATGAGGCCACCTGAATTCCCTTCTCCTACAGCGCAGAACCTTGGTTTTAAAGGTGGTGCTTAATTGTAAATGTTGCTGTCTGAGAACAAGAGCATCAAACAGAGAGATGTGTCTTTAGGAAGTATAATTCAAACCAAATCGCTGAAGCCCTATTGTAAACAAACGTTTCCAACACTTTTTTCAGATATTCCCAACTAATTGATAAAGCTTTTTCAGAATTCAAGTGTTAAACTGGGCAGATAGGATCTGAAGATTCTCTCTTTTTGGAAAGGCTCACTCAGACTGTGTCACTGTCCTAAACAACAGAGATAAAACATTTCCTATTATGATTTGGCTACAGAGCTCCAATCTTATTCTACTGTCTCAGCAGTCTGAAACCCAACACATCACAAAGAAGCCATTAATGGTCTATTTTTAGGTGGTTTGTTGTTGTTGTTGTTGTTGTCCTGTCTCTCCTGCGTATTAAATAAAACCATTTCAAGAGTTTGGGTAAGGTCCCTTTCTAGAAGTTTCCTCCCTGTGCCAGAAACTGGCTGGCTATCACATTTCAAACCACATTTCAAACACCACACAGAGCACTCAGTGAACCTTTCCCAATAAATTCAGAGCTCGTGTGTAACAACAATTTGTGGTTGATGCAGCTACTAATAAATGTTTCCACAAGTCAGCATCCCTACATGCCACCTCCTTACCTGGCACAGGACTGGGAAGACACCAAAGGGAGTTATGAGTTTTAACAGGCAAAGGCACTAATTCCAAAAAAATTACATAGGGAGGCTAAACATCTTTGCTCCTTTTGTAAGCAGAGATCAGGATTTGCTGCTGTTAAACCAGAAATGAGGCTCTGCTGGTGTTCTGAGCTACCTGCAGGACTCCTTCCTTTTCTCCACTGACAACAGAACAGCACTCAAGTGAGTCTCCTTTCCTTAAATAAAAGCCCTCCAGAATGATGAAACCACATCCCCAGTTCTTGGTTGTTTACAGGGGAGTTAAAATGTGTCTTTTCCAGCTGGAATACACGGAAATCAGGATTTAATGAACAGCCCTGCTGCTAGTGGTAGTTTAGCTCTCCAGATTTTTGATCACTTAGCACAACCTTCCAATTCATGTGAAAAATGAACAAAATCAGGAAAATACTTCAAAATATAGCATGGGTGTTCAACATTTGGTACAATACTTGGAAAGATAAATTTGCACTCCATTAGGGGAAATTCAATGCACAAACAGTCTAATCTTAAGGGCTCACTGTGTTTCTTCCACAACATTAATCTAACTGCATTTTAATAGCTCAAAGCAGCATCTACACCAAGTTTCTCTAATTATCATTCAGGAGAAGCTTACAAGCAATTAGTAGCTTTAAATTTCTTGGTACTATTGGTAACCAGTAACTTAATCAGAGTTTTAACACAGTGGAAGGGTTGTAAAGAATAAATTGCTTTCTCTCTTGAAGGCAAACATTGTTACAGTGGATTATTTTCGGAGGTTATTTTTAGTTGGGCTGGATAGCAAAGTTAGCAGAGTTTTGGTGCTTGTAAGATTTATATAAATCATGCAAGAAGGTGGCTTAGTGATGCAGATGGCACAGGGCCATGGAATGCACACGCTGCCTGCCTTAAAAAAGACATAAAACAGTTCCTCTCACCATGCCATCCCCAGAAAACCTAACAGGGTTTTTATCTTTGCGCTATTTGAAAGTCAGCCTAGTCATTCAAATTTCTAAGTACAGCTTGTGCCTTTTAAGAGGTGCCACCCTGAGCCCCAGGGTAAATAGCTTCGTGCCTCGGGGGATGGTGATTTTGGTGAAAGAGTTGTGGTTGTCAGGGGGATAACAGCGGAGTTCAGCACTGAGGACAACGCTGGACCTTAAAGCCAGGCTGTCTACCCCATTCAGGCTCAAGAGAAAGTGCAATCAAGCCCTTTATTCAGCTGCAGGTGATGATGGTGATTGCCTCAGATCTTCTAATAAAGCCAGACAGACCATAGTTCACAATTAAAGTGGCTGTAAAAGCTCTTGATTGTAAAAGTGGGAGGAAGACAAAACCAGGAGTTGTTGAGTGAAAAACTCCTAGGAGTGACACTATGGAGCTTTTCAGAACGCTTCTGTTGTGGTCTGGAGAGGAAAAAATTATCCATGGAGCAAAACTGCGCACAAGATTTTACCATAATATATGTAATTTTAATAGATTTCTCATCTTCTGTAAAAACAAGAATGAAAGCCACAAACTTTCCTGGTAGGTTGCATTACAGAGAATAAGAATGCCAAATTTTGAACTCCTGGAAGGGAGTCCCACACCTCCAGCCGCAGGACAGTCACTTCTTGGGAAATAAAAATAGAGCTTGAGAACAAAACCTCCAACACTTCAGCTGGAAATAGGATTTATTTGACCAATAGTAAATGGCTCCATCTAAGCTACTCAACTGAAATCACTTTGCAGCCAATGGGGAAAGAAAAAAAAAAGGAGGATTGTGCAAAACTCAATGCATCTCCCCAAAATGGGTGACTTTGACTCTAGGCAGAGGTAGGATGGCTGTGACCAGTCTCCTGCTAGGTGGGAAGGTTTGTTGGAAGTAGATTACATTAGCAGCAAATTGTTAGGTTGAACTGAAATTCTGCAGCCTCCAAGATGCCTTCAGAGACAGAGAAGATGAAGTAACTCCATGGACTGCAGAAAATCAGATCAGCAGCTTGGAGCAGAGGTGCATTAAATGGCTGAAGGTAAATGAAATAAGCCAGGCACCCCAGCTGCCTTGAGCTGTCACACCCAGCATGGGGACAGCAGCTACAAACACTCTCCACATTATGGTCCTGCAGTCAGGCTGGCTCCCAGCCTGTTTTCTGGCTGAATCAGGAGAGCAAACAACCCCAAGCAGCCTGGGCACAGACACACATCACCCCGTGGGCAGGATGGGCCCCCCAGCCTGGCTGCCTGATGGAAACCTCTAGCACGGAACCAGTATTTACAAAATACTGAATCTGAACATCAGCCTGGTATGAGGGATGTCAGCATCCACATCCGTTAATTAAAGCGCTCAAAAGATGAATACTGATCCAATTAACAGTCGGTTTAGGCAAGAGAGCAACAGAGCAAAGCAACAGAGAGCTCAGAAAATGTGCTTAAGAATTCTCCATTAATATCATGAGCTCTTAAACATAAACATCTCTAAACATACATCAAAAAAATTTGGGATGCAAAAACCTTTCAACACTTTTTTACCAAGACTTTTGAGGTAGCAACTGATGAACTTTTCTGCTCCATTCACCAGAGTTACTTCACCAAAAAAAAAGCTATCCCCTGTGCATCTCCTTGCATTGTCTCAAGGTCAGCAGGGAGCTGTTCTTTTGGTGTTTCAGCTGGAAAACCACAGAAAAGTCTCAATCTTTCATCATTTTCTACAAGGATATTCTTCAGATAAACTTTGTCCTTTACTAGATGGCAGTAGAAAATTTCACAGAAATATATATCACAGAAATATATATCACAGAAATCATATCACAGAAACCATCTTGACTGTGGAACAGGTACTGGTCTTATTTCACAGTTTAGAATAAATTTCATCCACACCAGCCAAAACATTATAAAATTCTTATAACTAAATTATTTCATTTGATATATTCTTTCCCAGATCCTGTTTGCTCTGCATCTGTATGCATTAAGAGGCTGAACTGCAATCTTGTTTGACTGGAGAAAAAGTGCTATTTCATTCCTGAGACAGAACATTCAAATAACAAATGAAAAAAAAACCAATGTATCATTGGACAGCATGTCCCTCAACCATACAAGAATATTGCAGCTATATTCATTGTTCTAAATTATGTTTCCTGTAGAATTTATATTTCTAACTGAAGCCAGGACAAAAAGATAAATTCAACTAATTTTAAGTATTACCTCTAAGTGTTTTGAAATGCAACATTTATTCTTTTACTCTTTTTTCCAACTACATCCCAAAACATTTAATGAATTTTTAAAATACATTTTATTATGGATGATACCATACTAATTAAGGGTACAGCACAGGCATTAGAGAATAGTGTTTCTTAAGGAGTACACTTCATTGTGTTCCTGCAATCTTACCATCAGTGGATACTGAAATAATGAACAGTTTAAATAAATTAGTGACTGCTTATTTAGTTAATCTCCATAAAAATGCTACACTGTTTTCCATGGGATTTGTGTTTAGATGAAGATGGGAACCCTGGGTAAAGAACTAGAGACTTAATCTCAGGGTGTTGTTTTTTTTTCCTGTGGTTTTAATTACTGTTTTTTATTGACTCCTTCAAGCTGTGCCATCCGTTGAGCAGGGAGTCCATAGGAATTTAACATGTGCTTAAAAGATTCTGAAAATCTGGCATTACTAGTTGCTTTTTAAAATAGGTCTTTTCAGAGTTTCTCCACCCCACAGGGTAACATGCTGGGAAGTTTGGGCTTCTAACATCAATTTTTTAAACTTTTCTTTCCTTTATTGGAGGGTATCTCTGACTGCTTCTCTCATCCTGTCACAACAAACTTTTATGTTGGTTTATTAATTCTTCATCTACAAATGGTGCCTAAAGGTCTTTGTTGATGCCTGAAACTTCCAGCACACACATAAAATCCCAGAAACCAGTTCCCAGAAACTTTGACAGGGAATATGATAACAGGAATTAGTACCCAAAAGCTTGACTAATCAGCAATAACGATTTCCAGATGAGGATGGATAATCCACCAGCACCATCACCTCGTGTCCTGCAGTCCCAGAGCAGCCCAGAAACACTCAGCATCTGTTACCTGCTACAACTCTTCCCCAATGCTGGAAGAGCTGATCACCTTCACCAGCTGTGCCCTGAACACAGAGGAGTCTGAGGCTCCTAAATTCCTTCATCTCCTTATACATAATGAATTCAGGGATAGTCCTAAAAAATGTATTTAGATGGCACTAACATGACAAGAATTTCAACAGCTGGTTGTTTTTTTTTGGTGTTTTTTTTTTCTTTTAGAACTTACACCCAAATATTGCAGAGAAAAGTGGCAATATAAATCCCAGTGTTTGATTCCCTAAAACAGCAGCAAAGAGAAAGAATACACTTGAAGGCAAAATTACATAGTCCAAGCACACACGGGAGGAGAGAAGAAATAATTTAGCCCCCAGCAGCCCTGGGTAGGTGAATCAGATTTGAGTTTGTGGACAGCAGATCACCATTTTCATGACTGAAAAGTGTACTTACTACTTTTCCTTCAGGATTTTTACCAGTGTCACCATCCCAGTGAATTGCACGGAGGCTATTCCAGCTGTGGAGTGCTTGGGTGCACAAAGGTTGGTTCCCTACCACAACACATTCCCAGCCCTGGAAGACAACTGGTGGATTTGGATAGGTGGAAAAGGACAAAGATTGAAAAAATATCCCTCAGCACAATAAGCAGTGATCATAATATATTTGCAGACAAACATTTAGCAAATTGATGTTATGTATTACGGCAAGGAGGAATTTTAAGGGCTAGACTCGAAGGAGGATGATGAATTATCTGTATGTGAGCCCCTCCCAAGCTCAGAGACAAGACAGGGGAAAGCACATCTCTGGAGAATTTATAAACATCAATGTGGCTCCCACTGCCACAAAGCAGTGTATTGTCACACTCTGTAAGGACACACTCTAAGCTGAGGATCACCCCACACTCAAGATTTACCTTGCAGTGCACTCCTGAGCTCATTTAAACCCTGGCCCTGAGGATGAACTTGCATCTGAAGGATTTGGGTAGGAAAAAAGTCAGGATCTGATCAGGCATAGCTAAAGATTCCTATTTAAAACCCACATCAACCTATGCCTCCCCTTGATACAAGTACAGAACTGTTTTATAGAACATGAAATGACCCCAGTGAAGGAAACAAGGAATATGCTTGCCAAGATGCTCTTCTGTGCAAGGACATCCCCTGTCAAAGCCACTGCTTGGATTCAGAATAGAAGATGGAAAAGTGCCCTCCTGCCCCTCCAGGCCTGCCAGGATGCCTGGCACTGCAGTGAGCTGGCAGCAGCTGCTCCTCAGCCTCACCTCCTTGGACAGAGCTGCGTCCCCTCTCTCCCAGGTGTAACCACGCTCCAAACTCCCAGCAAGCCCTCAGTGTCTTGAAGATATTAACAATGGCAGCAACTTCCCCTTCCCATCCTCTTGATTAAACAGAAGGAAGGAGGTAGAAAAAGGATGAGAGGCGTAAACCCCCAGATGTTGTCGACACCAATATCTGGTTCCACCAGAGCATTTGAATGCTGAAGCAATGATGAATTACAGTGGGGTCCCCACGGCAATGCAGATTGCAATCATAATACCACTGAGGAAGAATAAGGGCTAGCATTCATTCATGTGAACAGCAAATGGATTTATGACAATTTCCACTGGCCCTTTCAAAGAACGTGGATACATCTGTAAGAAATTAAGATGACACACCAGTGTAACTCATTCATTAATAAAGTCTGGGATTGCACATTTGTAGCAAAATTTGTTGCGTTTGTTACCCGTGGGTTTTAATTCTGTAAGTGTGCTTTATTAAAACCATAACACAAATCTCTCCAGCAGAAGAGTGCTAGCCCATTTGCAGACCATTCTGTAGGTGATTTAATTTGTAGTTTAAATTTACTTTGGTGCAGAAACTGAACTTGTTCAGGTTTACAGTAAGTAGATATTTTATCACTACAAAATAAGAGTGGAAGAGAGTCACAGTCAACCTTTCTTTTTGATAATATGGCAATTAAACATTAACAAAACCTATGGAACAATCTCTCTGTGATCTAAGCCAAATGGGGCAGAAGGTTGAAGCCTGGGTTCTGCAGAACCAGAAGCTTCCACAGAGCTCCTTCAAGTGGTACTGATGGGGAAGCTGTACCTCCTCTGGCCACTGCCTGAGGCCTGTCCATGGAAGGTTAAACACAAAAAAATACTCTCAGGATTCTGGTCCTATTTATTCCATTAGAAATATTAAGACTAAAGCCTGCATATTGTATTTAGTTTTCCTTCTATGTATTGAAAATGGAGAGGAAAAGAAGTTATAAATGCTTAGCTTACCCTCAAGAAAACCCTTCACTATAAACTCAGTGTTTCCCAAGCTACCAGGGAAAATATGAGAAAATACAATATTAATTTAAAACAGCAATATTTCGTATTGATTACAAGCCAAACTAACAGCAAAGTTCATCCATAATTTAATGACAAAGTTGCAATCTTCTTCACTGTGCAAGATTAGCATAACTGAGCAGATTTATGTACACTGCTGAGAGCCAACACAAAAACACTTGGAAGATATTCTCTGAAAATTAAGAAAACAATCTGAATCTTTCCCTGTGAACCTTCAGTAATAGCTGCAAACATTGTGTTAACATGCTATTTATTTGGTAGTTTTTCTCCTAGTTACCAAATATCAATTCAGCTCCCAGCAGAAGGGCTAGAAGGGTGAAAAAAATAAACCAAGTCACTGATTTGCTTTTTAGTGCAAGCTCTGAGCAGCTGTGCTCTGTTCTAGACCAATCCTCATGGCAGACCTGGGCTGTTCTCCACAACAGCAGCCCTGAGTTCAACAATCCCTCCCTTACTGCAGGAATTGTACCAGAGGAGTCTCTTCTCCCACCCTTGCCACCCAGGCATGGTCTGCCCACAGTTTGCACTCAGTTGCACAGAGGTGCTCAGAAGATGAAATGCCACTCAGTTCCACAGGATTCAGAGACTCCTGAATGACCTTTTAAAATCTGTGTCTTGTTTTACATCTCTCTTGAGCCTCAACAAATCCTGTGCTCAAATCTTCTTTTGGAAGTTGTTGAAACCTACAAAATTGCCATCTATAATGGGATTTCCAGCTTCAAAAGGGAGAGAAAAAATACAAACACCAAAAAATGAACAACCCACAACTTCCTTTCCTGCTCATATATCTTCTCCACTTGTTAGCTGTCAGGGCTGCAGTGTCACACCAGTCCTCTACCCCACCTTTCAGGAGTCCAATGCCATTGACTTTCACAAAAAAGACACCCTCAGAAAACACATTAGAAGTATCTAGGATGAAAAAAAAAAAAATCCAGTGGAAATGCTTGACATTAAAAAAATTGCACTTCCAGATCAGGCAACTCTCTGGACTTCAGCAGCACCTGGATACATCTTTTTAAGCCCATAAAATATTTTTAGTGGTACCTGAAACTGTGAGTCTTTCTAAAATAATTCTGTCAGCTATAACTGCTTGGATGGAGCTCTGTTAATCAATCCTGAAGCAGCATTCTGTTCTGACTTAAGAACATGTGGCTTCATTGGCATTTCAAGCTGTTCACACTCCTATTCCATTATCTGCTCCTCTGCCATCAAGGTTTCTGGTGAAGAAGGGAAGTCCAAAGCTCAGACTGCAGTCCAAAGCTCTGACTACAGGTTAAATGAACCAAAATTCTTGTTGTGGACCATTGGTGGCATCTTCCTAAGTGAAAAGGGGTGGAGCCAGGTCTACCAGATATATCCCACACAGGTGCAGAAAAGGACTGTGTCAAGAGGAGTGAGCTTCCCTCAACTTCAATTCAGCCAGTAATTCCCAAAAAACTGCTGTCTTCTTGTGCTGGGATTGCTCTCCCTCCTGGTGAAACAAGAATAATATTTTTAAATATACCAAAGTGCTATTTTCAAAAATTTATTAAGCTGTGAAACACTATGTGAAACTCACCAAGAGGCAAAAGGGAGAAATCTAAGACACTTTCCTCTGATGGATGGGAAAGAGGCTTCTCCTGATTTTCTGCTGAATTCAATCAAAATGATGAGGCTGAATTCAGACTGACAGCAACAGATTATCAGGGATCAGACCCCAGCATTGCTTCCCTTCTCTCAAATTTTCATAAAATGGAAGGGCAGGAAAGGAACCTCCCCCATCCTTCAGGCACTCAGCCACGTGAGGGGCTTCACTCACTGATCTCATTGCCAGTGCCTGGGTAACACCCATCAGCACAAATGGCAAAACCACTGAGAAAATACACCATGGCAGCCACAACAACCAAAAAAAAAAAAAATCAAAAAAAAAACCAAAGCAAGGTGGCCTTCAATCTACAGGATTAAAGACTAAGGCTTTCAAAATCCATTTTTGGGTAGGAAAAAACCACACAAAACCTCATTAACATTATGAAACACAGTGGGTACACAGGAAACACACAGCAACTGGAGCACTCCTGGATCAGTCTTGAGTCTCAAGCCTCTGAAACCTTTGCCTGTGTCCATGGTTAGTGTTTACTGAATTTTTCTCCAATAAGAGACTCCAGCACAAGCTGCACAGCCACTGGGATTTTAACGACCAATGAAGGATCTGCTGTTTTGGAAAAGCCAGTTATTGTATTTAATTTGACAGCCCCATGCAGGGTGGATTCCACAGACACAAAACAAATGCCAGGCCTCGAGACTAACACGCATTTCCCCAGATGCAAAATACACTTCAGTTGCTCTCTTAGGAGGATGGAAAAAGCTAATCCCTCTAAATTATGCAAACCAAGCAGTGAGAGAAGGTTTAAAGCCTTTGCTTTTAAGAAGTAAAGCATAATCCACACTACTGCTTTCATATCTGCTGTTTAATATATATTTTTTGCCTTTCTGTGATATGCAACGCATCTATTTTGAGATCTGCTCCTGAGTGCCTGCAACTTCTGGCACTTGTTAGAGGGAATCAGGTTCTCATTTCTCTTCAGGACTGCCACCCAGCCCCCTAAAAGCTTATCTTGCTCCTGAAGAAAGACTTGGACCATGGAAGACCTTTTCCAATCCAACTTCTGTTTAATTTTATGTGAAGGAAGACAATGAGGGGAGAGCTTTTTCTTTTCCTCATCTGGTATCTCGTTCAGATCTGAGTTGGAACAGAAACAGAGGAACATCCACTGAAGTCTAAGCGTTTTCCAGCTCTGGTTCACATCTGTTACTAATGTATCTTTATATTACTGGATAGTTTAATAAACAAGAAGTAAGAGCTGTCCCGTGAACTCGGTCCTAAGATTTCAGAACTTGATCCCCGGCTCTGACATGAACCTCTTGCCGAGGCTGATGTATTTACATGATTCGTTCTGCCCATTTGCAAATTGAACTAACAACTTCCTTTGCCATGCGCCAAGTGTGGAAGCCGGGAGGAAAAGCTCAGAGTAAAAAGTTGGTGCTACTGGAAAGCAGTCTGACGGGGCAGCAGCCCTGCTGTCGCTGTGCTGTCACATGTGCCGGGACAGGAGAGACTGGCTCTGCACAGGCTGGCACAGCTGAGCAGCACTGAGGGAGAGAGAGGGAAGGAGAGCACTCGAGATGTTAAAATAAACTGCGGGACAGCCTTGGCCAGACCCGCCAGCAAGCGCTTACTCAGAATCCAGGCAAGCCAACAGCAGCTGGCCCGCGTAATTAAAGGCTGCGGTACCGCCGAATTACCGGGCTGCGTCCCTTCCTCCCGGGCACGGGTTACCGGGGCACTGCCTCCCTTCCTCCCGGGCACGGGTTACCGGGGCACTGCCTCCCTTCCCCCCGGGCACGGGTTACCGGGGCACTGCCTCCCTCCCTCCCGGGCACGGGTTACCGGGGCACTGCCTCCCTCCCTCCCGGGCACGGGTTACCGGGGCACTGCCTCCCTTCCTCCCGGGCACGGGTTACCGGGGCACTGCCTCCCTTCCCCCCGGGCACGGGTTACCGGGGCACTGCCTCCCTCCCTCCCGGGCACGGGTTACCGGGGCACTGCCTCCCTCCCTCCCGGGCACGGGTTACCGGGGCACTGCCTCCCTTCCTCCCGGGCACGGGTTACCGGGGCACTGCCTCCCTTCCCCCCGGGCACGGGTTACCGGGGCACTGCCTCCCTCCCTCCCGGGCACGGGTTACCGGGGCACTGCCTCCCTCCCTCCCGGGCACGGGTTACCGGGGCACTGCCTCCCTTCCTCCCGGGCACGGGTTACCGGGGCACTGCCTCCCTTCCCCCCGGGCACGGGTTACCGGGGCACTGCCTCCCTCCCTCCCGGGCACGGGTTACCGGGGCACTGCCTCCCTCCCTCCCGGGCACGGGTTACCGGGGCACTGCCTCCCTCCCTCCCGGGCACGGGTTACCGGGGCACTGCCTCCCTCCCTCCCGGGCACGGGTTACCGGGGCACTGCCTCCCTTCCTGCCGGGCACGGGTTACCGAGGCACTGCCTCCCTCCCTCTCGGGCACGGGTTACCGGGGCACTGCCTCCCTTCCCCTCGGGCACGGAGGGACGGAGCCACCTGGGCCGCCCTCTGCGTCCCTCCCCGATCCCTCCCGCTCCGCATCGCTCCCGCTGTGCTCCGCGCCGCGCTCGGTGCTCTCGGCAGCCCGCAGAGGGCGCGGCAGGTCCGCGGGCGCTGCGGAGCCGCGGCCGGGCGGAGGAGCGGAGGGGCGGACGCTCCGCATTGTGCGGCCGGGCGGAGGGGCGGAGGGGCGGGCGGACCCTCGGCATTGTGCGGCCGCGCCGCTG
>VZUA01040811.1:35119-55626 GCA_013401035.1 Horornis vulcanius
GCGGGCGCTGGGAGGATGCGGATGCGGAGCGGGGGGCGCGGTGCCCGCAGCGTGCGGGAGCCGCCCTGCACCTGTCCGGAGCGGTGCGGAGCACAGCCCGCCCGCAGGGACGGAGGAACCAACACCTGCGCGGAAATGTGCAATAGAGCTGCGGAGCGGGGCAGCAGAGCCGCTGCGGGCGGCCGGGAGCTCTGGCGGGAGGCGAGCGCCGGTATCCCATCCCTGAGTACCCATCCCATCCCTGAGTATCCATCCCATCCCTGAGTATCCCAGCCCGCCACGTCCTCGAACAGTTTGTGCCTCTCGCTGTCCTTTCGGACTGATAATGGTCTGATACTCACTGGCAGGCAAAAGGAATCAGGAGCATTTAGAAGTCAGAGATGAATGGGGACCACTCTCGATGTAAGGTGTCTTTGCTTTTTCTTTTTGCAAGAGTTTTTGCATAGGAAAAAGCCTTAGGCTGTTGTTTTTTGGTGGGTTTTTTTTTTTTTTTTCCTCCAAGAAACATGTTAGAAATGCGTTTTGCTGTAGAGCGAGGAGCGCTGACAAGGGAAGCATCCTACGCCGCTGTTAGAATTCATGGCTAAAGTGAGTACTTCAGCTCAGCAGCAGACCCGTAACTGGTTGCATTCACACAAAGTTCTACCCTGCCTTAAGGGGAGACCGAGTATTTGACGTTTTAGTCGGGGCTGAGGATCATCACCATCACGATTGCCGTGTTTTCACTGAAGATCTGAAAGCATTCTACAGTGACAGGCATGATGATAGATTTCACTGTCCAGGTTAGCAAAATCATGCTGCAAAACTGTGAACGTAGATAATTCCCATGCTCAAAGTGCAGTACCAGAAACTCTGGCATCCTTCTGCTAACCCCATGCCTTGCTGAATGTTTATGTATGAGCTGAGGCAGCTTAAAAAGGAGCGCTAGAGAACTTTCTGGGTGTGGATTTGTTTAGGGCAGTGAGCAAGGTACAAGTGCTTAGAGGGTTTTAGGCAACTGCTGCTGAGTAATTGAAACCTTTTTGGAGCTGGGGGGCTTAAGGAAAGAGTAGCTAGTGAGTGCTCACAGCTATAAATCTATTCTACAAAAAAATAATTCCCTGCATATGATTCAAATACAGTAAATATGTGCAATTTCAGCTGAAAGAGAAAGGGAGAGATGTATAATTAGCAGCCTTGCAAGGCAGGTGCTTGGGGTTGTTACGTACCTTTTGCAGCCTTACAGTGCCAGTGTGAAGCAAAGAGCAGAAAGCTGGAGGTAGGTTCTGCACCCACAGTGCCAAATGTGTCACTGGAGTTACTGCAATGTTCAAAGCAGGAACACAGCATCAATTCTCAGAGTTATTTAAAAAGAAGGAGAAAAGGAGGGGGACAGGCAGGGGAAGGAAGGGGAGAGCCTGGCTCCTTGCAGTTCCATCCCTGTGGTGTTCTTCCCCAGGCTCTGCATTGACGTCACAATGACACGGTGAAGCTGAAGGCAGGAGCTGGAACAGTTCTTCTGCTTCACTTGTGATAATTGAGCGAGTTTGGTTTGCCTCCACTGTGTTCCTCCCAGGATGGCCAAGAGTGCAGAGGTGAAGCTGGCCATCTTCGGTCGAGCTGGCGTGGGCAAGTCAGGTATGTTTGACTTTTTTGATTTTTCCTCTGCTTGTCTTTTGGGTAACTTTTTGCTCCCTCTGTGCAGACAAACTCTTCATAAAAAAAGGACATCTCTGACCTTCTTCTTGTCAGGGATGTTGGGATCAGGTTAGGAATTCTCTCTTCCTTGGCTTTTCATGCTGTTTTCTCTCGGTTCCACCAAATAAAAGTACTTTAATCACTTTTTAAGGAGAAGCCCAACTATAAACAACACCAAAACGAGCTTCCCAACCCAAATCAAACCCACTTCTCATGAAGTGAGTGGCAACATTATTCTTTTCCAGTGGAACAGAATTAGTAATATTCAGTTTGTCTCTTCGTATCTTGTGCTCAATGAAGGCATGGAATACTATGCTCCCTATCCTCTGTTAAATATTAGATGCCTTCTGTAACAGTTGTAATTCTGGCTGATTTCCACAGGAGATTTTAGACTCAGCAACTCAAAGAAGTTTTGTTCTCAATGCTCTCCTGGGTTTACATGTTTACCAGCAATCTGAGGCAGCACCATGTGTAAAGTTTGCATTTGTAGAGATCTTCTGAGAAATAAACATAGGCTGGCGAGTTTGTATGGTAGAGACACAAGGGGGAGGCATAAATGTTAAAAATCCATTTCTACAGACAGCCTTTCCTCTGGTGAGATGAGGAGCAGAGCCTGAGGGTTCCGCTCTCTCTCGGGTAGTTCAGGGGTGTTGCATTAACTTGACAGCTCCGTGACCACTCCAACAAGTCCTTGCACCACAGGGATGGGGAAATGAGGAGACTGAGCCTAATCATGCTCCTGTGGCAGTTTGGGAACTGTAAGAGACTGTTTATTTTAGAAAAAATCTGCACAAGAGCAGGCAGGAGATAGGATGTCCTGGTAAGAGCATTAAGCCAGACTCAGCTGCCATCAAGCAGCTCCAGTTCCCCAAAGTGACTTTTATATTACACACGCCAAGGTTCTGTCCTATAAATGTATTACAGTGTCAGTAACTTGGGAATGGGCTGTTTATAAAAGCACATTCACCCTGAAGGTATTTTACCAGAACACTATCAGTGGAGTGGCTCTGTCAGCTATCAGGAAAAAAGGCATGTGTGAGGCAGAAGTTCTTAGAGATTATACTGCTTATTCAAAGGCAATGCAGATTGAATTCCACCTTTTTGAATAGAATGCCTGAGGGAATGCTGATAATATACTGGGAGAAGTTTAAACTCCTCCTTCCCTGCTGCCCTTACCCCATCCCCTCTTTTGTATTCATATTTCACTGTCCTGCCTAAGTTTTGCAACTTCAGTGGTTCCCCTGTTGGTTTATCTTACATTCAGTTGATGGTTTCTGGGGTTGTCCAGTCTTTTGGCTGGATTCAAAATAATGCAAGAGAACATTGAAATATTTGCAGGAAAACTGAGGCACTAAGAGTCCCCTCTCCCTGGTATTCTTAATAGTTTGAAAGCTTATATTTAAAAAATACAAAACTACCTTTAAAATGCTCCGTTGAAATGCTACACCAGCACAGGATCAACAAGAGCCTTCTTTACCTGTTGTATCCTTTTCATAAACTTCCATCTAGGAAAACAGACTTCAATATGCTAGGATAGTATGAACAGTAAAAATGTTTTCCTGTAGTTTTGGAACTGGGGGGAGACAAAAGAAATGAAAAGACAATAAAAACATCCTCGTTCTTCAAAGTCTTCCTCCTCTCTCCTTTGTTTTTCCCCTTTGAGATGCAAGGAAATGTTGCATAAAATATGAACGAGGTCCCTTTTTTTGACTGTGACCACATTTGTGCATCTGTGTGGCAATGAAGGCACAAACAAGTGGGCAGCACAACAGGGTGAATTTAATGGGGTGGAAGGGCCATGAAGTGCTATCAGCTACCTCAACAGAGCAGCAACTGTGCCTTCCAGAATCTCCAGCTTGCTTATGAAAACCCCTCTTGTACATTCCCATAAAAGGCTCCAGTTTCAACAGCTTGGCCAACTGCAGAGGAATAAGTGTGTGTGTGTGAGGGGGGTGGTGTCTGAAAATACCTATTTGCCTGTAGCCAACAGTAACAACAGTGGGAGCCCTGGAAGTGCTGTCACACCTTAGCTAAAAACAGAGCTGGACACAAAGCAGTCTCCAGAGGGCTGGGTCTGCTGGAATAGTGCTGAGGGTGTGCTTTCTGTCACCCCCTGTCCCTGTGACCAGTTTGTCATGTGTTGTGGAGACAGGAGCCTGTGGTCAGAGCTTGCTGGAGCAGTCTTGGCCAGACAGCTGGAAGATAAGCCAGGCTCTAGAGGCAAGAGCACAAGGCAGAATGCTGGAGCACACTCGCAGTGAAAGGGAGACTCTGGGTGATAAATAGGGCCACTGTAATTGCCAGAAAGTCATGCCAGAATATGGTCACTGGCTTGCTTTCCTGGCTCATCCCTGTTTGCTGAGGAGGAGCCAGGCATTAGGTCCTTAATCTGTAAGTGGCTGAAGCACCTGACAGCGTCTGTGGAGTTACAGACACGCTTTGTAAGGTCCTGCAGAGGCTCCTCTCCCATCAGTGAGTCAGAGCAGCTGTGCAGAAAGAAGTGCTGTGCTTCAGGGGAGCTAAAGCTGTCCCTCTTGCCCTGCTGAAGTCATTAGACCTGTTACCATTGCTGAGAGCTGAGGAACATCCCAGCCTCATCCTTAACACCAGGCATCTGTTCTAAGGGTGAAGGACTCCCTGTTCTACAGAGCAGTCCCTCCCAAGACTCTCCCACACGTGAGGGGGGAAACCAGAACACTCCTCACAAATCTGAGTAGTGACAGCATCTCAGGAGAGTTAAATCCAGGGGAAACAAAACCTTACTCCCCTTTCTCGCTGCTCATCAAGTTTCCACGGTTCAAAGGTTTAAAGAACAAACAGGAGGCAATGGCTAATGTGAGTGGCATTTCACTGTTCTCCTTCCTTCCCTGCTGGAGAAGGCCAGCAGAGTGGCTCATCAACCCACCTGTCCCGTTTTGCCTTTTGGCTTAGTGCAGACCTAAAGCTTTCCAACAGAAAAGGAAGAGCAAAACCAGCTCAGAAGGAGGCACACAGGAGCTCCCCCAGATGAAAGTTACACTGAGTGATGGGCAAACTCATCAGGTACGAGCATCCCAACCTGCTCTGGTACACTGGGCTAGATGCTCTCCATTCACTCTGCTCTCACTGTATAAAAGCTGCATAAACATTGCTTTACAAGAGCTGAGAAAAGCCAGATGAGGAGCTCTGCCTGAGCCAAGGAGCTCTTTGCAGCTGCTTCACTCAGGGAGAGGAGGAAGTGCTCTGTGGGTGGGAAGGGACATTGCTGAGACCTGCTATAGATAACAGGGCTGTACCTCCTAATTTGGGCTGGAGTCAAGCAGCACTGAGGAGGGCAAAGAGCTTTCAAAGTCTTTTCCTTTACGGCCAAGAGGAGCTTGGATGGAGCAGAGAATTAAAGTTGAAGTGAATTACTTAAACACTGCTGTTTAAATTGTTCTTTCACTGCATCCTACAGCTTCATTCCTATGGTAACAAAACTGAGGGTTTCCTAAATAGCTCCTTTTAAAACTACAGTGGTAGCAATTAATAAAGGCTTAAAGGCCTTGTTCTTCCATGTCATCACAAGACACAGTATGTGCCCAGAAATCTAAAGAGAAGCAAAAACGTGTGAACCAGGAGGAGAAAAACAGGGAATATACTGGATAACACTGCATGGCTGATGCTTTTCCAACTCATAACTCACTTGACTATGAATGCTCAAAATACCTCTGCTGAGGAGCCTTCATGTTTTGGCCAAAAAAGAGACAATGTCCAGCTGCAGCTTGTGCTGTCCAAGGTGTCTTTTTGCTGAACACTCCAAGTTTCTGTGGTGGCAGGGCTGGTTTGCCCAGCCCCTGGCAGATGCAGCTCTCCTCTCTGTGGATGGGCTGTGCAGCTGCAGCCAGGAATGGGATGTGGAAGTGTGTGTGGGGAGAAGGAAGCAATGAGGAAGATACTGATCTTCCCCCAATAAATGTGTTGGCTGCCAAGCAGATCATTGCTTGTGCAGTCAGGTACGAGGGGCAGAGGGCTGCTGTCACCTTTTGATCCAGAAACAGCTTGGAGGCTTCCATTTGGGCAAAAGAGTGACCAGAAAAGTGATTTCAGGGATTATCACCTCCCAAAGAGTCTGTGCCATCACAGAAATGAGGATCTCAGCAACTCCAGTGATTTTAGAGTCGCAGTTGGCAAAGGCCTGAGCAGACTGACATTTGGATCTCTTGGCTTGTGCTGTTTTCCCACGTCTAAGCCAGGATGGTGGAACATGGCTGGGAGAAAGATACCTGGGTTTGAAAGTTCCTACAGAAAAATTCAAGCAGCAGCCAAACCAGAGAGTCCTTCAACAAACCCGTGTTTTGCTTTCATTATTTGGGCTATGTCTGGAACACACTAGCAGGGATCACTTCCCAACTGCAAGGTCTGGGCATGTGGGAAATAGAACATTGTCACCCCACCCCCCATTCAAAAAACCCTGTGGGTTACTGGGAAAGAAGCCCAAAGTGATTTTTCTACTTCACAAATCCCTGCTCATGTATTTCCCCCCCCCACTAGTTGCATTTCAGGGACTTTTGCAGAGGAAACACGAGTTATTAAGGAGTGATTAGTTATCAAGCTCACAGCTCTGCTAGTAAGGCAGGGAAAGCTGCCACAAGACCTTCACAGTCCCTGCTGTACCTACTGATGTATGGATTGCTGTTATGAGGTGCCTCAGAAATCCAGAGATGTGGGTGGAAAGAGACTGGATTTTCTGTTGTGGGTTTTGCCTTTGTTTTCTTTTTTTTTTTTTAACTTACACTAGTGTAGTAGATCAGTTGCCTTTTTTCCCCCCTTTGTTCTTAGGAAGGGCAGTGACAACCAGATGCTTAAGTGATTATTGAGTGATCATGTTTAACACCCACTGTATTAATTGTCCTGTACTATTTTGCTGGTACAGTACTCATAAAACACTCCCACTTTTTACACGCTCTGGTTTTACACTTTTCAACCAGCTCCAGCTTCCCTGAAGGGACTGTACATGTGTAAGTCATAACAGTAATTAGGTCACTAACTTTAAGATTATTTTTTTCCCAGCAAATACAAATGTGTCCCCTTGGAGCAAGTAATATTGCAAGCAAATATTGCAAGCTGCATTGAAATGACTTTCCCAAGCTCCTGTTCAGTGGGTGATGCTGATGCCTATTTAGAGGGTGAGCCCCAGGCTTGCTCTGGTGAAAGAAGTTGCATTGTGGCTTTAGCACACAGATACAATCTCTTTAGCCTTGAGCAATGCCCTGCTCAAAACTGCCTCTGTTGATCTTCTCATGCCAGAACTAAAGAGAAGGAACACCAGGAACCTGGGCTAGACACACAAACATTTGCTCTGCTTGTGTCTGTTGCCTCCTCCCTTTCCTCTGCTTGTTTGCCCGTCCATGGTTCACTGTAGCCTTGCCCTTGGTGTAGCAGGAACCATTCATGCTCTGCTCGACATTTGATCCTCCTTCTGGCTAACCATGAAATAATAAAATGCAGAATTTCTCTAACCAGATGCCAGAGTTGCTCGTTCAAGCATAGCTGCCTCCCCTGTTCCATCTCATTTAACTGCATCTGACATCAGCCCTACCTGTATCCCCTCTGAGCAGCTGGTGGCAGCTGTTAGAGCTGAGACCAGTCCTGCTGTTCTTTTTCTTTTTGTTGTTTAGGTTGGGCTAAATATAGCCTGCTGTTTGATTTCTGAGGAAGGAATGCTAGGATTCAAGATTTATGCGTCCAGCACGCATTTTTCCCTAGGCCTGTGCCTGGCCACTCCCTGCAGCTCCTGCCTTGATAAGATAGCTGCCCTGCCCACTTGTCTCCTGCAGTTTTGCCAAAGGCTGTTGCAAAGCTTCCTGGTGGAGTCCCAGGGATGGTTTGTCTGGTTCTGGTATAGGTTTGCACTCTTTGGGTCAGAGTAGACACCGAAGGCCCTCTCAGAAACAGCAAGAATTTTCACCTTCCACAAAGTTTTTTACCTCCCTGATCTCTGAAGTCCTTGCATATGCTTTCCTGGCCTTGTTTCTCCTCAGCTGTCACCCTCTCCTTTCCTCCTGCCAGCTCCCTAGAGCTGTTCATGTTCCCTAAAGAGTGCATATGGTGCAATGGCTTTGTGCTTTACAGGAAGATTTTATGTGTACAGTTCCTCTCTCATCCTCCTCACTCTGGCCTTCCTCCCATCTCTGTTTCTCATCCCCAGCTCCTTCTTTGCCCACACTGTCAGTGCCTTGTGCATCATCAAATGCTCAGGGCGTGAGATCCAGATGAGCTAATCCTGGCAGCAGTGGTGTGATGCAGCAGAGAACAGTCACTCTCAAGTGGTTCCTACTGTCCTGGAAACCATTCCTTGGACTTGGAGGATGCTGACTGCTCCAGGCAGTCACTGCTGGAGCCAGCTTTGCACAGGTTAAAAAGGGAAGCAGTGTATAACTGTACATAGTTAGTCTTGGTCACAGAAGTGGGTAAATTTACCTATTTTGGCTTTGCTGCAGAGCAGGAGAAACAAATTATATCTGTATTTCTCAAATAAGCTCTGGTTTGGGTTTTTTTTTTTTGCATTTACTTTTGTGCCACCCTTGAGCCTTTTACATTTACAGCACCCCAAAATAAATATGTTAGGTGTATGGAAAACTAGCAGTGCCTTAAGGTAGGAGGATCAATGAAGTGCTTCAGGCTCTAGCTGAGCCCTGGTTACAGGCTGTGATTATCTGCTGGTGGCTGGAGGTGTTTGTACCCTCTCACCACATGCCTGGCAGGCACTCCCAGCCCTCTGGTGAGCAGGAGGCACAAAGGGCTGCTCTGAGGCAGCAAGAGAGCTGTGGCATCCTCATGCATTTGCTGCTTTTTTCCCAAGCCTGTGTTTGCTCAGCATTACTGGCAGCCTTTTACACACCCCCTGCTGCAGAGACTATTTCAGCTTTAGGTGAGGACAGCCTTCCCTCCCCTCTCCACAGGCACTTTGAGGGGTGCTGGTGTGCTCCCCTCTGCCCCTCCAAAGTTGTGGAACTCCCAGATCCCACCCTGGCCTGCTGTTTGAGCCCACATTCCTTTCCATCCACCTCAAACCAAACCAGCCCCTCCTGTTTTCATCGACTCCTACCTTTTCCTGGAGACAGGAAAACAGCTGAGGGAGGGAGGTGCATCTGTTTCCATCTCCTTGCCATAATTCTGAATGGGAAAAGTTCTTTTTTTTTAATGGCTGTTTCCCACCAGGTAGAGCATTCACGCTGCTGGAGTCAGGCTGCAGCTGTTACAGCTTCTAATGGATTTGCCATGTAGGTGTTGGGAAATGCCATATATTATGGCAGTGATGCTGTAGATAACTCACATTCTCTGCATCCAGCAGGAAAAGATGAATGGCAAGAGAAGCATGAAGCCCTGGGGAAGGAAGTAGTAGATACATTAAACATATGTGCAGCTTTAAAATGTCGTAGAAATTGGCTGGAGCCTCCAGCTGCCTTTCCAGAAATGTTAGACAGTAGTCTGCTCGCAGGAAAATGAGGGAATATGTTGAAAACATCCAGCCTGGGTTTGGAAGCACACAGAGCTGCTGGGGTCAGCAGCAGAGGAGCTGCAGACAGGCCAGAGCAGAGGCCTGGGGCAGTGTTACCACAGGGGAACTCTTTGGAGAAGGGGCTTGAGAAGTTTTCAGGGTGGAAGGATGCAGCTGGGCGGTGCACAGGATGCATTCTGCCAGGCAGGGAATTCCTGCAGGGCTGGAGCAGCACTATGGCTTTCCCAAGGAGCTGTGGCCACCAGCACTGCCCTCCTGCAGGGCAGGCCACTGGGACTGGCCTCAAGTGGCCACTGTGGGGGCTGAGGTGAAGGAGAGGGGAGCCTGACAGCCCCAAGCCACCGAGGGAATTGTGACTTGGGCATTGCCAGAGCTCCTGTCCATGACTTCTCTTCAGGGCTGCTGAAATCCAGCCTGATGGATGGCTCCCAGGCTGGCAGCATCTGAGAGCCAACCCCATCAGCCCTGGGGGATCCTTCTGACCCTTTATGGCTCTTCCACTGACATTAATTATTGACAGCAAAATAAAGCACAGAGGCAACATTTATTTTCATTAAAAACATATTTGGCAATCTTGTCTTTCACTGCTTCCCCAGCAGGGCTTAATTTCATTTTGACCCACAGGACCACAAGCACAAAAGGAGCTTGTCTTTACTTCCTTTCTCCCCTTCATGTGGCTATATTTTCCATCCAGCTCTCAGTCTGACTATAATATAGTCTACCAGAGGTTTGCACAGCCCTGCTCTGCAGAGCTGCTTTTGTCAGCAGCTCATCTCTGTGCCTGCCCTGGGAAACAAAAATCCCACTCCCCAGAGCAGTGGGAGCCAGTTAGAGCTGAAGGACAGAAGGAAGACAGAGCTGTCAACCAAAATCTTTTCCTGACCTACCCAGCAACTGACCCAGAGGAGCTTGGCAAGCGAGAACTTCAAAAGTGTAACTCAAAGCAGGGAAGTGTAAGAAAGAATTAGAGCCTAAAAGATCAGAGTGAGCTATTTCAATTTTTTTTCCACTGCAGAATATATTGAAAATTATCAAAGAGTCACTGCAGAAGAATGCAGTATCAGACCCATGGGTGGCAGAGAAAACACACAAACAAAGAATCCCCACCAAACCCCACACTCTACAAAACACTGGGCATGGGAGTGTGAGTGCCAAAACAAACTCCTTGTTAACCAGCCTCAGTGGCAGAATCTGTGATGCCAAGCACTATCACTGCTGTTTAACCCAGCTGGATTCCTATGGTTATGTGCACAGAGTTGGTTCTCCTCCAGGCTGATTTCCACCATGAAATAATTGAGCAGTGATCCACAATGTGTCTTGGTCTGTTAGATCTGCTCCCAGGCAAAAGTTTCAAAAAAGTTATCTCCAATTAAAGAAAATTTGGCCTTGATCTATGTGGAGCATGATAGGTCTCAAGATATTACAGTAAGCTGTGTCCTGGATAACCAAACATTCATATATTAATCTTCAGCCTCCCATGGTAATCTCAAATAATTACATCTCATTCAAGAATACCCTTTTGTTAGCATTCAGTGTAATTAAACCAGTCTAGTTCTCACCACCCACCACCGTGTATCCTCAGTATCACTTTGGTAATTTCTTGGCAGATTTTGTTTGCAGTTTCTGACCTGCCATGTGAAATAACCAAGGCTCTCTCATGAAAACAAAGTACCTCTATTTTAAACATACTCAGGATGACTGTTTTCTTCATTAATTTGCTATTTGGGGTCTAGTATGAATGAGGCCCGTGAGATTTTACTCAGTGCCACTGTGGTGGAAATTCACATAGTGTTCAGTGCAGCCTGGGAGGAGTTTGGGAGCCTGTACTATAATAAATAATTCTATAGTTTGAAAAGGTCTTATGTATCGTCCTGCAGACTTGTAGGACTCCACAGAAAAGATCACACTCTATTTCCACTCTTTCCTGCTTGAAAAGGCAGATATATTGGATTCTCAGCTAAGAAAGGAGCTTTGCCTGTTCTGGTTTCCTAGTCTATTCAGAATAAAGCACCAAGATATATAGGATTCTCTTTTTCTCATGAAGAAGCCTCATTAAAGTTGCCTTTTCCCTAAGCAGCTCTAATGTATATTTATCAGTAAAATCACCTGCAGCTGTTGATGTTTATGGCACAATCAGTATCAGCTCTGGAGCAGGACAGTTTGGCATCTCAGTAACAGTGAGGCAAAAGGCAGACCATGGAAAATGCAGAAGACCCTCTGAGCAGTTTCCTAAGTTCTAACATTTTACAGGTATGAAAAGTACCATGATTTGCCTGCAGATCTTCACATCCAGCTGCAAAAAGTTTCAGTATTATTGAGACTAACTCCATGCTCAGTATCAACTATCTCATCTCAAATAGGTCTGTACCTAAAAGACTTTTTATTTACCTAAAATAATTTTGCATGGCTCCTTTTGTAGCATTTCTTCAAGTGCTAAACATTTACTAAACGCTGTCTTTTAGTAAGCTGTGAAAATGTTAATATCATCCAGTCTGAGGAGCTTTGTTTGCACATCAGAGCACTGGAAATATTACTTTCTGTTCCCAGAGCCACAGCACAGACAGGGACTGGCTGCAAATAGAAGAGGATGAGCTTCACAGCTGAGTTAAGACACTCCATTGCCACCTTAGATCCTGGTTTCTGCACAGGAGGTGGCTGGCAGGAATGTTCAAAAAGGCAGGGAAAGTGCAAGCACCAACAGCAGGAGTGGCAACAGGGCTGAGGAAAACATGCTCATGACAAAGGTGCCTTGAAGCTGGGTTGTACACTTATCTCCTGTTCATCCCATACATGCTGTTGCTCTTGGAGAAGGTTAAAATGCTTTTGTTATGGATAACACAACAGAGGATTGAAAAAAGGCTTTGGTTTCAAGCATGAGCAATCTGACACCGTGTGCTGGGAGTACCAGGTCGTTGTGCAACCCCAGGATTTCTCTGTTTGCTTCAGCAGGTGACTCTGAAGGAGTCAGGGCTCTACAGACCTGTGACATTCTAAAGCTGTGTCCAGAACACTTTGAACCTGCTGATTGCAAAAGTGCTCTCAGGTCTCAGATTGCTCCCAGGAAAAAGTTTGCAGGCCAGCCACAAACAGAGGATGCTCAGGGTGACTCCCAGAGTACCAAACCAGTGAAAATAGTTCTGCACCTGGCTCTGCACTTTGTAACAGCTATTTATTCATTCATATTTATTCATTTCATCATAGAGATGATATTATTTAGATGCACTTGGAAGAAAACCTAAATATTGTCACACAGGTGGTGCACTTGGCACCACACCTCAAGATTAGACAAGCCTGGAGTCTGGACTGGGTTTTCTACCCTGCTACTCTCAGCAGTGCAGAACCTGCCCAATTCCAGGTGCCTCACAAACACCCCAGGGTTTTATTCCTCATTAAATAATTTCCCCAGCAATAAACATTTTCTGTCCTTCATTGCAAGGGGGTCAGAGAAGAGGACTGCAATAACCCTTCCTGACTTGAAAAATATGATCTCATTGACCACGAGGATATTAAATTAAGAATCTTTCCCTGATGCTTAGTGGATTTTTATTTCCCCTTGAGCTAAAACACTGCTATAGTCATGATCCTCTCCTCTGGGCCACTTCCCTTTTTCTCAGTAGTGTTTGTATTCTATATATCTGTTTATTCCTACACACTAACCACATTCTCCATCTGATGAGGCAGAAGATCTTCATAACACTGTTATGAAATCTTTTTTAAGACTTAATATCAAGTATCTGAGGAAAAAAAATTATATCACTTTCTGTATTGGTTTTATTTAACATATAATTTTATGGCACTAGGTTGAAAACATTCACCGAGTCAATGTTTGGGCTGTGCTGCAGGGATGTTAATGAGAACATCCAAATTTTATGCTTTTGAACTCATTAAAATGAGCAGCACCATTTGTTCAGCAGTGACTTGTTTGCAAGAACAGGGATTATTAACAGGAGCACTTAGAAGAGCAGAATACAGATGCAATTTTTTCACATGGAGATCAGAACAAAATGCAGAGCTTTCCAGTGACCCATGGTAACAGGAATATTTTTACCTCTGAGCAAGGTGTAAGATTTGAAAACACACTGGCAAATAAAGAGCTTGCACACAGGAGATCTGCAGGTATCAAAGAGGAAATGCAGAAGCAGTCAGATTTAGAAAGACAAACCTTAAGCTAACACTCTTGGAAGATGAAAAAGCAAAGTCACAGAAGGTGAGCTTTAGTTACAGCTCTTCAAAACTAGATGAAAATTTCAAGGGATTGCTTGCAAAGCTAATAAAGAACATTAGTTATGGAAAATTAAAGATTAATTCAAGGCTTCACACAGTGGTAGACTAAATAACCTTGTGCCATGTCCTGAACAAATGCTGCGGCCCTCACAGATAGAAGGAGGTTGATATATGAAAATAAATGAAAAAGGCTGTGTTTATTCCTGTGGGCTTTGGAGCAGGGTCAGGCATGCCCACCCTGCCTCCTCCCAGGGAGGAAAGAGGATGTCTGGGGTACCCCACAGCCAGTGCTAGCAGAAAGTGAAAGAACTGAATGACAAAGCACAGTTTAAAAGCAAGCACTGTAAGGACAAAACCACAGACCCAGGAGAAGCGTGGTGTGCCACTTCCTCAGCCATAGGTGCTGCCTTGTTTTTCATCCAAAATTTGGAGCACTTCCTACTGATTCTCTAGAAGCACATCATCTGAAGAAGTTACAGTTCACAAATTTTTCCCACCCCTGCCTTGCAACAGCAGAAGGCTTTGTATAGCACAGCAGCAACGTGGCCTTGCAGTAGCATGGATTTCACATACTGAATAAAACCACAAAGGAACTGATAGGCACCAAGGTGATCTAACCCAGGAGTCCAGCCCAGACCACTCCAGCTCAATCTAGAGCCTGCCTCCTTGGACCAAGGACTCTTCCTGCTGTCTGAATGATTCAAACTGCCCCTGTCAGCATGTTTTATATTTTTCAGTCACGTAAATACAGGCTTACCACAACCTTCTGTCTTCATCTCCTACATACAAGCACTTAGTAGAAGGCTTCTTATCACAGGACAGCAGGAAAATGCCCACAAGTCACGAGATTTTCTGTTCAATAGCATTTCTACATGAGCCTGGCTTGGACTGCTCAGAGGAGCAAAAAGGAAAAAAGGGGTGGTTTGCTAATTGGTAATTAAAATAATGAGGAGACAATGGTGATGACTAGCACACAACGTGTCAGGATCGTGTCTAATAACAGGAGCTGTTCAGCTCTGCTGCCTCTAAATGCTGACCTGAGTGAAGTCAGTGGGGCTCCTGCAATTCTTTCTCTGACAGGGATGAGTGTCATCTGCCAGGATAAGCCTCAGCTTTCAGTTGAGGCTTCACTGAAAACAAAACTTCTTAATGTAGCTTTAAATAGTGTCAGGGTAGTACCAGCACCCTTCTAAGTTTCTTAGGACATTGCTTAGGTTTAACTGGTCAGATTTGACATTTCCATGCTGGGTGTCTGCTCCAGGCTGCCTTTTTTTTAAACTGGAAGGTGTCTACAGAAGCAATACAGACACTTCTAACAACAAGGTTAGGAAAACAAAAAGATAGCTGCATGTCTGTGTTAAAAAATATTCTTTGTAGCAACCTTACCCAGATGTTGTAGTGTTGTCAGTCCCCAAATCAGGAACACAAAATATGACAAGAGTGGGGTCAGGATGTCAGCAAGGGCATCCTTTCCCTTTGCCTCTGTACCTGTGTTTGAAAACAAACCAATGCCTCTGGAAGTTCCAAGCTGTGTGTCACATGTTGGAGGTAGAAGTTAAATTTTCCTCACAAGTTCATCCTTATGGAAGACATTCCAGCCCTAGATATAGAACACTTGCTTTTCAAGAAGCTCTGTAGGAAAAAAAAATTGGGCACAGACCTTCTGAAGAAGTGATGAAGTACACAGGAGACAAAAGCCCCAAGAAGTGAAGAGCAAACAGCAATTTAGGATTAAGTTTGCCTTTCCATTAGCTTATCTGAAACAGATTTGTCTCGGGAAGCAGCTCTAGAAGATGAAAAATGCAGCTCCCAGCATCAGGCAAAGTCTTAGCTGCTGTACCTCATCTCTGCAAGTTTCTCTCCTCCTTGCTTGGGCTTTGGTGGAGCTTTTTACACTCTATCTTTTCTCCATCCAGAGCAACGAGAAGTAAGGCTACCATCAGGGCATCATTTATCTTTCTATTTTATCTACTGTCCTACACAGAAGCCATTCCAGAAGAGCTATTTTCCCATCCATTTCAATTGAAGATCAACTGCTTGTGGCTTCTTGATTTTTAATTTTTTTGGCTTTTTAGTGCCAGGCTGGAATTGTTCAAGTGTTCAAGTAAGGATAGTGAGCAGCTTGGGAAGCAATTATGAAACCCTGAGCATAAAACCACGCAGCAGTAGCC
This sequence comes from Horornis vulcanius, assembly GCA_013401035.1. Taxonomy (NCBI): domain Eukaryota; kingdom Metazoa; phylum Chordata; class Aves; order Passeriformes; family Scotocercidae; genus Horornis; species Horornis vulcanius. The sequence continues at coordinate 50,675 of VZUA01040811.1, forward strand.
CCAGAATCCACTGTCAGCAAATCACATTAATTTTGGGTGCTCACCTTCCTTCTAGATAAAGAATAGATAGATAATTCCTTAGCTAAATGCTTTTCAGACTCTGAAAACAGTGCTCCAAATGCCTTCCCCAGGTTCAGCACTTGCAGAGCAGTGAGGAATCCTTTGTTCACACCCAGACCCCAGCCCAGGCTGCCCCCAGGGGTGCGGGGCCCTCCGTGCCCTGGCATTTCCATCAGCCCAGCAGGACACTGCTGTTTAGCTTTGGAGGAACTTTATAGCCTGTTTTATTGCCAGCAAGGCCAGCAGTGTGATGAATCTTTCAAATAAACCTCCCCTGATGGATTTGCTGGCGCCTTACTTAGATCAGGGGTGAAAAGGACCTCGTGTCAAAGCTCGACGCATTTACCACCAACACAGGCCCCATTTACCACCCTTAGTGCAGCTTTAACCAGGAAATTTACACCGAAAAATGCATTTACTCTGTGGAAATACAGCATGGAGGAGTGTTGTGACACAACACCAACATGAGTTTTTGGTTGGTATTACCCAAAGTCAGAGCCTCATGCACACCTTGATGATTGTCACTCCTGCTGTGCTTTTTCCCCACGATGCCACAAATGGATAAATGAGTGCTCTGGAGTTTGCCTGCTGCTGAAACAAGCTGTGGGGGAAATTAATTCATTTAAGGGTAACTGCAATTTCATCTTCACTCAGGCAGTGAGTTTAATGCAATTTTTCTTTATAAAGTAACTCCCTCTGCCCTTCCCTCTGGTTCCCTCTACTTTCTGCATCAGTGCTGCAATCCTGGAGCAAATTGTTTGGCATTTATTACCTCGTACAAAATTGCCATGATGAAAAATTTGTTATCCCAGTGAGAATAAGGCAAATTTCAATTTTGCAGAGTCCTAAAACCCTGGGAGTATGGCCACATTTGGACTTTGGTTTGTGCATTGCTACAAGAAAAAGAGAAAAAAGGGGCCCGGGTTGGTTTGTAGTCCTTGGTCCTATGTGTCATGATGTCCCCATTAAACTGTACTTTGTTTGCTTAAGCCCTAAGTTCTGTGGAACTGAAAGCTTTTAAAACCTATTTACAGGGCAGCATCAGCAGCCTGTGCAAGTGTTAAGTTAATCATTCTGACTGCAGCCTGCTGCATCTGCTGGGGGAAACAAAACCCCTTCAGCATTTGTCCGAGTGCACAGGAGCTGAAGGGTCTGGAATTCCCTGGGTCTTTCCTAGGCTTCCTCTGCACTGTTACAAAGGAGGTTTTTGATGGATTGCCACTGCCTCCCCTTAGGATCTCTTTATTCCCTGTTCCCTTCAAGTTATCCCTGTGCTGAAGAACAGTGGGAAGGGGTCTTACAGCTCTGCTGCCATTCCTGGGGACACTTCCTTCAAGCCTTTGTGTCAGACTTTTCCTGCTCAAACCCTTGCAAAAGCTTCACTGATTCATCATTTCCCCTGTGGCTTGCTGGGCCGTGAAATTTGTGCTTATATTAAATTTTACACCTATAGCAAGTGATAAAAGTCTGATCTTCAGGAGATGTCTACAGATTTAGTGTGTCACATTATTTTTCTCTCGCTTTATGGAAGCTTTCCCTCAACATATTTCCATATTTTTGTCTATGAAAAAACCCACCAGGTGATTTTGAGAAGAGCTTGAGCCTTTTTGAGCTGTGGGCTTAAAAATCTGTTTAGAAAGGAAAAAAGTTAACTGCTTTACTAGTTTGATACAGAGTATTAAGTAGTTTTCATCCTGTGTTATAGGCAGAGAGCACCTCCCTGCATTTTTGAATCTCCTAGGGAATCATAATCTGATTTGTGGTGTCATTCACACCAATTATCCTGAATGTTCCAAGCTACTCTCAGTGAACTTTAGCTGCTAAAGAGAACAGTTTTAATATGAATACAAGTGCAAGGATCATGCTTATGTGCACAGAGCAAATGAGTGACACTTCTGAAGTCCACGTGTGTCTACACCAACAGTTAATTAGCAGCCAGAAAAAATGCATACATTTCAATATTTAACCTTGCAGGCAGGCTGGTGTAAAGGTCTGAAGTAACATTACAATATTCTCCAGTAATTGTGTCTCAGAATGGACCACGGTGAGCTGCTGTTGACAGCAAGACACTTTGGTCCTTGTTTTCCAGCATCTCTTATTAGTTCTGCTGGTATTTATTATATAAATCTTCAGTCAGTTTGGAGTTATTTACCACCTTATTCTGAGACACAAGGAGAAGGTTTTATTGAGCTCAGAGAAATTGTCTTGGGGCAGCTCTACAGGTGCAAAGTGTGGATGACAGAGAAAACCTCCTGGGAACAGAGCAAAAGGAGGGGAAGGTGGAAAGGAATTCCTGCACTCCTATTCCAGCTATTAAGATTCTTCTATTTGTGTGTGAGGTTTCAGAGCACACCTGCATAAATAACATCTTCATATTTCTCTGCAAAATAACAGTGGCTGAACACCCACCTCCATGGGTTTTCACACAGAGCTGAGATTCTCAGTGTCTGCTGCCATCAGTCAGGGCTGCAGAAAAGGCAGCAAGAGTCAAAAGACATTGCAGCTAAGTCATGAGAAATGACAAAACTTTTGTGACTAAAGAAGACTGCACCTGGCTCTCAGCCATCTGGATGATTTTATATGCACTCAGCTCCACAAAGCAAAAAGCTTCTCGAGTTAACCTGTTTCAAAGGTCCCCATCAAAGAAAACCAGCCAAGCAGCACTTGGGGTCTCAGCACAGGTACTAAAAACAAACAAAACTGCTACAAAAATTACTGTTTTTTCTGATCCAGGACTCCTTTCACCACAGTCACAGCACTATGGGGTAGTTCTTCTTAAGCCTAAACACTAAACTGAAGAATTGTCTCTTAAAGTCTGTCATCTAGAAACTTCTGCAACAGGCTGACCACACAAACCACTGCCAGTGAAGTGGAGAGCAAAATGTGGGCAGTTGCATTTCATTTTACTGGGATTCTGAAGTTACTGGCTTCTGTTTCATCCTGCTTCTGCCTGGCTGCTTTGTTTTTCAAGGGCACTTTATGTGGAAGGCACAGTTCTGTGCTGGCTGGGCCATCTAGAAGGTGCTCTTTTCCTTTGGAAGCAAGGGTATTCAGCCTTTATAAAAGAAGATAACACACAAACATGCTTATTCAGAAGTCTAATAACATTTCAAGCTAGAGATATTCAAAGTGTAGCAGGTTTGTGGTTTTGTTTGTTTGGGTTTTTTTTTTTTTCATTGTGGAAGGTTTTTTTGTGTTTTGTTTCTCTTTTCTTTTTTTAACAGTCACCCAGATTCCTAAGTAAAAACACCTTATCTGTCTGTAGCCAAGCAGCAGAAAGATTTGTCTCACTGTAAACAAATGCTTCAGCTACACCAGTGTGCTTTAAAACACCCTTATCAAAACCCCTGTAGGACCACAGTGTTCTTCAAAGGAACTCTACCAACCTCAGCACTCAAAATTGATAATTTTAATCCCTCAAAAAGGGATTAAAAAGTTAAAAGAGACGTTAAGTCACAGAAGGAGAAGGTGTGCAGCCACTCATGCCCAAGCCCAGGGTGGTTTGCTCTGAGGATCTGAGCTGTGGGACATCCTTTGCCTGTGTCCCTGGGTGCCAAATCCAGACTGAGGGCAGGGATCCACTTTCCAAGCTCTGTGATGCTTTATGTAGAGCAATCCAAGAGTTTTAGTGCAAGAAGCCCCACATCTCTCAACAGGGGCTGCAAACTGGGGGAACAGAAATCTAAGAAAATAGAAATAGCATAGAAATTAAATAGAATAGAAATGAAATAGAAATAGAATAGAAATAGAATAGAAATAGAATAGAAATAGAATAGAAATAGAATAGAAATAGAATAGAAATAGAATAGAAATAGAATAGAAATAGAATAGAAATAGAATAGAAATCTGAGGGTTCTCCCACTCCCTGTGTGGTCTTGGCAAGTCACAATCCTTCTCTGCCTCGATTTATCCCTGTCCCCTGACACAGTGCCTTTTAATTTCCTGCTTCCTCTTTAATTATGGCAAGACCCAGCAAGCCCCAGCAGCGATTAGAGGGTTCTCTCCCCTGTTTGCTAGAAGGCAAGCAGGAGATGTGCAGAAATCAGCTGATGTTTGTATAGCAGAGAGTGCCTTGTTTGCAGCGCACCATATGGATTTTACGTCTGGCATAATCCTACAAGCAGATGCCTGGAGAACCAACTGCTCATCTGAAGTTTTCGCTGGGGGAACCTCCCATTTCCTTTCACCACAACCTCCTCCTTCCCCAACACGTGGAAGTTTAATGTAGTTATGACTCAGGGGAAATGCTTTCTCCTTAAATTTAAAGAGCTTTCCCTGAATGCCCTCTCTGCGAGGAGCTTCTTTGTCACGTTTCTTAGAAACCACTTGCAGGGTTTCCATGCTTCTATAGAATTATATTCTATTTTATGTGTAGCAGAAAGCCATTTGCTTGTACTAATGTTTTGATTTTGGGGACAGGTTTGCTGATCAAGCTTCAAACGACATCTTTAATAGCCCAGCAGAACAGTTTTGTTCTCCCACTTTTCCATCTGCAAGAAACACTGAGGAAGATGCAAGGCCGCCCTCATGGGAGGCAAAATTCTTTCTTTATTTGGGAAAGACTACCCAAACAGCAGCTAGGACAAAGTAAATGATGCAGTGCCTACCTGAATTAGTTTGGGATATCTATGTCTTACGATGTAGCTGTCATTAAGGAGTGGATGTTTTTGGAAACCAACCACTTGAATTCACATTTTGTACCTGTCAGACGTTTCTCGTACAACCTTAGGCCAGTCGCTTCAATTCTAATGTAATTATTAGACTGGAAGTTTACTTCAAAAAAACCTGGGGAGAATAAATACTTTTAGACCTTTAAATAGTTGAGTACCACATCAGTGGGAGGCTCTACACATAAGCATGTCAGTTTGTATTGTAATTGTGTAAAAATAGTT
>VZUA01040812.1:0-29519 GCA_013401035.1 Horornis vulcanius
AGTCCCTCTCCAGCTCTCTTGTGGGCCCTCGATCTGATAACAGTTTAGAAATACACATTTCTCAGCCCTTATTTTTTATAATATAGGTAATATTTTTATACAGAGCTGGGTCTGAAGCCATAGTTAGATACATGCATAGCAACCATAGGGTTAGAACATGCAATCTCTTCCAACCTATGTTTCCCATCACTTTAAATCCAACCTTGGCAATGACGAGAAACGTAATTTCAGACGTGCAGGATTTATATTTATATTGGGAAACATGGATTATAGAGATCTAGAGATATTTTCTTTGTTGCTTTCTCTATTAAGAGCCTTAGTGTGCTAAAATCTCCATAAAAATCCCTGCACCTCAACAGCTTCTCCACATAAAGCAGACATCAAAGGTAACAGCTGGCACCAGAGATGAATCAGGGTCTAATGGCTGTGCCCTGTTTTCACTTCTAGGAGTTCAAACAGGAATAAATTCCACTGAAGACAATGAATCGACAACAATCCAAACCCACAGCCTGATACTACAATAAACATCTTCTTTCTGAGTTTCAGCTTTTCAGATACCAGCTGGTTCAACTCCAGTGAAGTCAAATTCCTTGCATTAACATAATCAAGGCATTACAAACAAAACAAACAAAAAAATTGGAGAGGGTTGCAGTGAATATTTGGTCTGGCACGTGTGTTTATAAATTAATTCAATGCTGAGCAAAATTTGTGGGACCAAAAAGCTGAAGGAAGAAAAGGAGCATTGAAAGAGATGGGATTTTATCATGGCACAAAGTATTTGGATACACCAAAGGATTCAGGAATTGAGTAGTTCACTTTCACACACTGGTCATCACTGAACAAGGCAACCCACTCTGGAGACCCTTTGGGTCTGAGCAGAGTATGAGTGGAGTTCTCTGCCTTAAAGTATGGGCAGAATTTCCAGTGAGAGCAGAAAGAATGACAAAAGCAGATTTCCTCTCTCCACGTATTTTAAGGCTCATACTGGCAGTGGAGGGATGGACCACCAGCAATTAGTCAGGATCCCAAACACCCTGAGATGAGGTGGCAGGAGGACTGGAAAACTTGTGACAGAAGTTCAGTAATATTCCATGAATCACATGAGAAATTATTTTATCCCAGGTTTTTGAGTCCTCAGATGTAGGGTGAATGTCTTTTAAGATGATAGATCCACTTCCTTATGGGAGATTTCCAAGCCATCCAGGCTGTAAAATCTGCTTCCCCTCAAATGATTTTGGCACCTTTGTTCCCACAAACACAGGGTTGCCAAAAAAGAAAAGGAAGACGTGGAAAGAATGAACGTACCAGCAGTCTGGGCTGGGCTCCCCTGAAAAGCTTGTCTAAAGGGACTCTTGTTTCTTATTTCTGCAGCTGAGATAATCACCTTCCATAAACAGCTCAGTGCCAGAATGTGGTCCCTTTTCATTCTCAGCATGCAGGAGAGATTGTTACATCCTCTGAAGTACCCATGGAAGAAATACCACTGCTAATCCAAGCCTGTTTGAAATGCTGGATGTTCTGCTTAGCTGCACCAGGTCAAAGGAGAGGTGCATTAGTGGTTTGCTTCTCATCAGATGAGTGATGAAAGCTGAATGTGCAACCTGGTGCTGCACAAGGGGCAAACTCTCCATCCCCAACAAGAAGCTACTGCCCAAATCCTGATCCTTGGCACTCCTGATTTGCATGAAATGCTTCTCCCTGTCCTCATCAATTAGTAGCTGTCTTGTTCTCCAATGCATGAGAGCTTATTATATCCATTTATTTTGGTGTCTTGTCTAAACAGCTGGAACAGGACTCAATATCCTCCCTCAGTACCGTGTACATCCATTATCATGATAGCAGAGCTCTCTGAAACTCCTGTCTCTCATCTTAGGATTTATTTTTTGCTTCTCCTTGATAATTCCTGAGATATTGCAAACAAAGCAGATCACTGTATGAAGTATTTTGAATAATTCCTTGAGAACATTTACATTTATGACATGAAAACTTGTTCTCTGATATTGTTCACAGCTTGGACAAAGCTAAACTGAGCTTTCTGATATTTGAGGCAAGAGGAAACCTAACTATTTTATGTCCACAGAATGTTTTCATATGACACAAGAAAATTAATTTAATTGCCATTAGCACCTACTTTTTGCCTTTATCACACAGTTCTCTTTCTCTCCCCAAAAGTTCTTTTAATCCCCTTTTTGTATAAAACTCTCCACCACAAATGGGGCTATTCAGAGGGAGTAATGTAACTCAAACAACACATCTTTCTGGGTCTTCCCTGGTTAGATCTGATCTTAATGAGATTAATTTCTCTTTTAATTCACAGAAAACCACAATTTCTTCTAGTTAATTATGAACCACTCTGCTTTCACATTACTTTTTTTTCCTCTCGCTATAGTGTTTCCTTGTCCAGTCCTCCACCAACTAAGATAGTCAAGAAAAGACTGAGACTTCATCATATTTTTAATTGCAGTTAATTACCAAAACACTGAAAGTCTCTGTTTGTGATAAACCAAAAAAACCTAAAAGGATAAATTTTAAAATAAAAAAAAAAATCCATTATTCCCACAACTTGAGCACTGGTACCTTCTGTGTCCTGGCTGCATCAGTGGATGTACTGCTGTGATCATACCAGGAATGACTGATGACTTCTCTGGCTGAAGTTAAGCACAACCAAGGGACTTTGTGCAGGAACTGAGACAATGCCCAAACTGTGAGTGAACTTATTCTGCAGATGTGGTCTGACTGTACTTGACTGTTCTTCCCATATTACCTCAAATCAGCTTAAAAATTTAAACAAAAGGTGCCCTTTTCTTCTTCCCAGATGAAAGAACATTTTAATCCTTTCTGCAGAACTCAAAAATTTGACTTTTGTACTGATTTAAATGCAATACAAGAACTGTATTTCATATTATTGTTTTTAACAACACGCAGGATTAACTCTGGTATGCCTTGTTTCTGGCTTTAGAGTCCAACCTAAGAAAGACAGGGTTTATTTCTAATGGAAGAGGTGCTGATCCTCTCCACAAAAACAGGCAAGGTGTCCTGGCTGAGCTCCATGGTGCTCTCTTTGACACGAGCACACACAGGGTAACTCCACCCTATAAATCACAATCACTTAACTTGGAAACAACCTCTAAAATCACCAGGTCCCAGGGCAGTGCTGCAACATGCAGGGAGATGTAGCACAAAGAAAAAGCACTGAGAATTCAAAAAATGTTGTCATTTGAAACAAAGACCTCCTAAGCTCTTCAACGCCTGCTGCAAAAGAATTTCCACCAACATGAGACGCCATCAAAAATAAAAGAAAACAAAACCCAAAACAAAATAAAAAGTGTGGCAATACCCGAATCCTCACAGGCTGCTTGAACCAGAATGGGTAAGGATATTAGACAGAACTGAGATTGGAGAAGTCTGGGAACCTTTAGCAGGTGGAGGAAGCCCCGAGCTGGAAGGGTGTGGAGCGGTTCCTTACCGATGCAGGTGCGCCCGTCGGCGTGCAGCCGAAATCCCGCCCGGCACTGGCACTGGAAGGAGCCATGGGTGTTGACACAGCCCTGCTGGCAGCCTCCATTCAGCACCTCACACTCATCCACATCTGCAGAAGGAAGGGAGATGGGGAGGGAGGATTACAAGAGAGCCCAGCACAGACAGACCCTGGTTTTTCCTGCACGGCTCATCCATAATGCAGCCAGGGCGCTCGGGCTGGGTTGTTGTTTACTTCATTTTTGGCAGCAAAGAAAAGTGGGATTTTATGGTATTTTTCCAAGTTTCCTGCAGGCACTGCCTCTGTAGTCTCTGCTTCTGAAGTCCTTGTTAATTAGAGTGATTTGTGACATGGCTGTTTCATTCAGGCCAAGAAAAAAATACAAGAATTAGGGTTAGATAACACATCTGAGCCTGTAGGAACTGCTGGTCAAACCTTTGGCTTTTAAAAAAATTTGCTGTACAAAGATTTCCTTTTGCATCAGGCCTTTAATCCTGTTTGTTCTAGGGGATACAAGCAGGTACAACTGACATGAAAAGGAAACAGACACATTTACATTTTCAACCATGGAAATCACAGAGAGCTTAAAGAGAAAATTTTAGAAGAGTGAAGAATTTGTGCTGCATTTTCTGTGTCTCTTGCCACAGAAGCATAGAATGGTTTGGGGGTTGGATGGGATCCTAAAGCTCCTCCTATTCCAACCCCCTGGCCATGTGCAGGCACACCTTCCACTAGCCCAGTTTGCTCCAAGCTTCATCCAGCCTGGCCTTGGACACTTCCAGGGAGTGCCCTGTTCTTCCTTGTGTTCACCTCAACTTTCCATAGCATCTTCTCAAGGCCTCCCAGAAAAATGATGGGAGCTCCTGCTGATACCTTTTCCAAAGCTAAGCAGGCATCATTCCATGTGTCAGGGGGTTTTAGAGGATTACATTTGGTCAAATGAAGAGGGAAACAAGCATTAAACCAGCTTGGGAACACTGCTGTAAAGTTTTATCTGAAAATAAAAAAAGTTTTATCTGAAAATGATGGACAATGATGGACAAAGATCAAGAAGAGTTTAAGTAAACAGGTGAAGGTCTAAGACAGAATCATAAAACTGAATTTCCAGAAGTACCACATAAGCAGGTTTTGCACCTCTTCAGCAACGCTGGGCTACTGTAAATAGCATTTGATTGACATGTTGACACCATTACCTTAAAAATCAACACAGGGGTCATTGGAAATAAGGGTCAATTAGTCCATTCCCTGAAAAAAAATTCACCTGGCAGATGTTTGCCTAGATTTTATCTGCGCTTTCCTTAGCAGTCCCCAGGGACAGCAACTCCAGCTCCCACCATCTCCCCCAGGGGCGATGCTGGTCCCAAATTATCCCAAATGCCAAAGATATTTTCTTCCTTCCTGCAACAGACATCTCTAAAGAACTCCCCTTTCAACACTGAAGCCTCCTGCTGATTTAATTGCTCTTTAGATCACGTTTTGAAATCATCTAATGGGAGGCAAGTCCACAACTGCTCCTGTGGGGAAGGGAGTCCAGAGTGAAGGAATTTCTCCCCCATATTGCACTTGAGCAACACGGGGTCTGGCTTTCAGATCTTTGCTGTGGTTGTATCTGTTTTGCATTTAACTTTCATGGTTTACATATTTTTTAATGCTTTTATGTTTATTCTACTTTAGAAAATCTAACCAGAATTAACTGAAAGAGGAAGTTTTAAAGAAGACTTGGAAATGCACAACATCCCGCTCCTGAGGAAATGTATTTATGAAGTTAAATTTTCATACTTCACATGTGAATTTCCCTCACCTAAAATGAAGTCCTGGTGTTGACTGGTGTTTAAATTCAGACCATTTGCTAACATGCACCACTTTTTGATCCTGCTGCTGTATTTGTTGTTTTATTAGACTGTATACTACATACATATCCTACTGCCCGGAGACATCTGGAATATGCTTTTCTTTAAAGAGAAATTTTGCTTTTTAAAATGTAAACAGTAAATAGAAAATGTTATTCACCTTGTTGAATTCCATACCACTAAGTACCAGACTGCTGAAAAATGCCAGGATGAAATCAAACCCAGGGAACTCTTTGGATGGAGTGTCAGAGAAATAAAATAAGCAAAAAGACTCAGAAAAATAGAACAAGGAAGCAGCTGAACCACACAGTACACCACGTTCCAGTATTTATACCTCAATAAACTCAAACACTGGGAGCGTCAATATTTTAATTTTATAGGCCACGATCGGCTGGAGAATTTCTCTCATATACCAAACACAGTTTTAAGTTCAGATATTGGCACTTACAAAGGAGGAAAAATGGTCCAGCTAATAAAAACGAGCTGGGAGTTAGTGATATTTGTTAGTCTCCATTTGGAGATTTAAAGGAGTGACGTGGTTTATGGGGGAGCTCTGCACCCAGCAGCAGCTCTTCCCTCCGTGGCATTTCCCTCGTGCTGGCACATCCCTGAGGGCCATAAAGCAGTGATACTGCTGAAAGGCAACACAATTCAATGCAGAATAAAAGATCCTAAATCACTTGTGCACATGAGCCAGACCCAGCCCTAGCCTGAGACTCCCTGCAGCAAGTGGAGGGCAGACCCAGGAGCTGAAAAAGCAGCTCCACGACGCCACATCAACAGCAAACCTGATGACAGATGATCCCTTCCAGCCCCAGACTTCCTCTGCAAGATCAATATTTTAAGGATTATATGCTGAAAGATTCCTTCACATCCTACAGATAAAATCAAGAGAAATGCAAGGCACAGTCGCCTTTCCACATCTCCTCCATCTCAAGGCCAGGAAACAGCCTCGCCCCCAGTTACAGCAGAAAAATTCCCTAATTATTTTGTCTGGGGAGCAGTCTGCAAAGCAGACACTGATCTAAATGTCTGAACTGCATTTGAAAGTTTTTAAAGTCTAAACTATTTGGACTTTTATGTTCCAACTGCTGTACTAGTAAAGGGCACACAGAGCAGCAAAGAAACAGCTTCTGCTGGTGTAGGTACACGAGTGGCCATATTTTTTTTCTACTTGGGAACAGCTACAGAAAGATGAAATTATTCTAGAATAGCAGATATATAAAATATTTAAAAGTATTCTTGAAATATAAAGCCCTTCCATTGCAATTCTAGAACATCACAGGATTATGGCAGATTGTATCTGTATCTGTGATTAAATTTTGATCAGTTTCCAGTGCAGATTAAACTGAAACACCTTCCTGCTCAACTTTCTACAGTTACAACTTAGGATGCTTATCTGAATAACCTGAATTTCAAGCCACTTATGGCTTGCTTATCACAAGTGAGACTGTGATGAAAGCAACTGCATCCCCACAAGACAGAGGGAGAGCAATCCATGGAGACAAGAGGGAAAATGAGAACTGTGTGCTGTCCCCAGGCTGTCTTGCCAAGGAGATTACACTGCTGGGTGAACAGAGCAGAGGTGGTGTGTGGATATTCTCCTTTTCACCTTCAAAAGATTTCAGAGATACTTTACAGGGGGATTCCCCACTGAAGGTACCTTCCTGTGTCCTTGTTTATTCACTTTTCACCAGGAATTTCCTAATAGTCATACAAACCAAAGTCTGTGTGTTCCCAAGATGTAAAATGTTTTAGCCACCATGTTACACAACTCTTTTAGCTCTTCATGCTCCTGAGGGCTGAGCCCTTGGACTGACCCTTCCTCCATCCCAACACCTCAAGTTCCAAAGACAATAAAAGAGGATGTGATGTACAAATGCCCACTGCCAGCACCGTGCCCTTTCCAAGGGCAGGTCCTACAGGTGAAATTCCAGACTGTGGAATCCTCCACACCCCTGACTGAGGACCCTGTGATGGCCAAGGAGGTTGGTCCCTACTGATTTGATGAACCACACTGACAAAAGTCCATTTTCCCTGCCCAAACCCTGTTTCAGTACAGAGCTGTGCAACTCCTTGTTTGGAATTCAGGGTTGTCACATCAGCAGCTTCTTTCATATCGTTATTAAAATGCTCAGGAGCAGCTATGATCAATCAGTTCCTCGAAAATACACAGAGAGTAGCGATAAACATGTAGTAGCCTCCACTTTGAGAATCCTGAATGGAGGAGAGATGATGTGCCAGAGGTATCCCAGGGATGGTATTCTCACTGAGGAGGACACTGCCAGGAGCTCCATGTGACACAAGGGGACAGCAAGGTTTGCCTCTCAAGGAGCTTCCCCCAGCCACTGGCATTTCTTGAGGGAAAAATTCATAGGCTTTCCCTTCCTTGACTATTAAAAATTGCAGATTGAGAACTGTTCAGAGTCAGTATTTTCCGAGAGATAAACAGACAAAAAACTTACTCTTCCAAGTGCCCAGGCACTGATGGAGAAAAAAACCAGAAGTGGACAGTACCAACTTCACCAATTAGAACAGATATTAGGAAAATTTTTATCCTGGAAGGGGTTGTAAAGTATTTGAACAGGCTGCTGGGGCAGTGATGGAAATGTCACCATCCCTGGGAGTGTGGATGTGGGACTTGAGGACATGGTGGTGGTGCTGGGCTGACAGCTGGACTTGATCTTGAAAGTCTTTTCCAACCTTAACAGTCATATGATTTCAGGATTATTTATTATTAATTGTTAAGTGGCTCTATTTAAAATTATCACAAGTGGATAAACTGTTCAACTCCAACAGAGATTTGGAAATAAGTTCCAACATTCTGCCTCACCCCTCCCTTGCCCCAGCCAGCTCCCCCAGACTCTTCAGCTGCAGATCATTTTGTACATCTGATAAGAAAACTCTGATTGTTTGCTATTTAATGTGATATTTTAAATCAACAAAGATGCATGACAGTGCTTTGCCTTCTGTTATTTGTAACTACACTGTTACTATTCTCTTTTCCATATTCCAAAGGGTGTTTAAACCTCACAAAAGTTACAAAGTGAAAATATCATATGGTCTTTCCCCATTAATTACATGGTAGATTTTGCACATTATTTAGTGTGTTTTTCAATTAAATAATTTATGTACTCATGGGAAGGAAGGGAAACAGGCTTGGTTCCCAGACATTCTTAAGCTGATCACAAAAGTCAGAAATTATTTTATAGAAGTAAAACCTAAAATAAGCCCCTGTTATTGCTGTAAGTAGATAAATTTATAAAAGATTCAACTCACAGCTTACTTTAAATCACAGAACTCCTGAAGTCTCAAGCTCAGAAAGGTCCAAAATTTGATAACCAGTGTGAATCCCCTCAAAAATGCACTCACTACTAGGCATGACATAATTTGCTTTTGTAGCAGAAGTTTTGAAAAGGATCTCTCCTCTTTTACTGACACTCAAAGGATTTGCAGGCTTTGAAACTTTGATTGGAGGGGGTTTGAAAGTCCTGTTGCTAGAAAAATATTTGGCCATTTTTTCCACAATGAAAGAAGTTTTACATTGGTATTGACTCTAGGGAGGAAAATACAAATTCAAAGTCTGGTCCAAAGAAAGCCTAAAATTAAAGAAAATCAGTTCATATTAATAAAAAACGTATTTCTTTTTCATTGAACCAAACTGAGCAGCAGAGATTGTGAAGAGCAGCTTTTGGTGGCTGGGAGGTTTTAAACTGCAAAACTCTTGGTCCAGGGTTTTTGGTTTGGTTTTGTGGTTTTTTTTTTAATGTTTCACAAAACCCCACAAATATGCTACAAGCTCCTTTGAGTGACTTTCTAGAACCTGGTGTTAAAACACCTCCACGAAGCAGCTTTCAGCATAGATAAATGTGCTCCTGCAGAGCCAGCTGGGTCATTTTGAAATCTTAGTGCTCCCAGGCTTTTATTTTTGCTCCTCAGCTATTTGTTCTGCCCTTTGCTGGCCCCTGCCTGGGATTAGATGAGCATCCATTGTCTGCTCCAGCTCCGAGCCAGCCGGGTCAGCCCCGACCGCTGCAGCTTCCTCACATTCCTCACTCCCAGGTGTCCCAGGCTGCTCCAGCAGGATTCATTCATGGAATGGCTTCAGCAAACCAAAAGGAGCATGTAATGGCTGGTAAGAGACTGGTTAAAGGCAAGGTTAATGACTCCTCACCCAATTTAGCCCCTGCAAACTGATTTCACAGTGAAGGAGGAGCCTTGTTGGAGCAGCCAGTTTTCTACATCTCCTCACCTGGGATTAAAGACAAAGCAACTTTCAGCAGCACCCGTTTTGCAGGCACAGAAAGAGGCTTTACAAGTTATCTGATTATTTACCTGCCCCTGAAAATGGGGAAGGTAAATAATGGCATTAAACTGCCACAGGTTTTTGTCCCAGGTTCACTGTCTGTCAGTCCTTCCTCCAGACCTCCCTGGAGATTTGGTCCATCGTGGAGAGGCATCTTCTACCCTGTAGCTGGTACCTTGTCCTACACCTCAGATGTTTCCCAGGTAGTTTTAAGGACTTACAGCTGTGCCCAGGTCAGGTTTCACTTGTCTCCTTCAGGTTTCTTTCCCTCTCCACCAAAAACACCAAAGGATGGAAAGGTTGAACACCAGAGTCATCAATGGGACTGTGTGTCAGTCTGTCATAAATAAATATTTATGTCCAGATCTGAAAGGAGATGATGCCTGTTTCCAAGGGAAAAGGACAGAGGCATCTCCAAGGTATGGCATTTTTGACAGATCCATGGAGCAGGAATGGCAGGAGCTGCCCCACACCCTGCTTTGGGGGAGAAGACTTCTGTGAGCACTGCAAGGGACAATCACCCCATCAAGTCCAAGAGACCTGGGTTTCATTTCCTGGTCTGGAGACTAAACAGATGAATAAATTGCTGTGAGATATCATGCAACCCTGTTAGTGGGGGCCACGGTGAACACTGAACTGACAAAGATCCTGGTAATTTGAAGTCATTGCATTTGAACTTGAGATGGGGGAGGAATATATCAAATATGCTCTAGGGCTTTCTTTCTTTCTTCCTTTCTTCCTTTCTTTCTTGCTTTCAAGGTAAGACTGGCACAAGGCAACCACTTAAAGTGGTGACTTGTTCCTCACCAATGCCTGGACCCTGCCACCACAGTTCATTTCTCAGCTGTCCCTCAGGAGATCTCCTGGACAGAGTGATGTGAAAAGAGAAAATTGCCCAGTATTTGTACTGCCCATTTCTGCTTACTCTCAATGCCTGACATGCCACTCTCTCACGAGATATTTAACAGTGGTTTAGCTCAATAAACATCCAAGAGCCCCTCATCCACAGCTCTAAATGCAAACCATATGTTGCAGATGAAAACCCTGAAGATTATAATTAGAACTGTCCATTCAATTTAAACAAAGTCAAGAATGAAAACTATTTCAAATTCAATAAACAGGCCATTTCAAAGTGTAGACACTGTGGAGGACAAGCTTAACAACTTAATTGACAGGTAAAGCTTCATTTCTAATCCTCATTTTGATATCATCTGTAGCCTCAGGAGTCAAAACACATCACTGCTCAGTGCTCAAAATATGCAGAGAAAATGAAAATGTCAGCTGAATGAAAAAAAAATAGGAGAAGCATCTGTTTGATAGCTGTGTAAGCCTGTGATATGTAAACTGCTTTGGAGTCAAGCAGCCCTAATTAGAGTTTCAAGGAATTCTTCATTAAATATACACACAGAGAGACATATATATATATATATACACACACACACACACATTTTAAGCAATTATTGAAACCAGACAATTTGCAAGAAAACCAGGCTATAGAATTAAAGCAAGGAACATGATAATTTCATGGACAGACCTCAAACTGTGATGTTTTCACACAGCCATGAAGAAATCCATTTTTCCATCTTTTCACAAAGCAGTTCTGTATGTTTTTCTCCGCTCTAAGTATTTAAAACAAAAAAGAATGATCCATTTTGGGACCTTGGTGTAGTACACAGAATCTCAGCAAAGAAAAGCCAAAAAGGAAGAGTGATAGGGTTACCAGCCTCCACAGTGGGGTTAGACTAATAGATATTCTGGCAATTGCACCCCCTTGACGACTCCAACTCTCATCAACTTGAAACCCACACAGATGGACACAAACTCTCAGTGGAGAACTGTGCCAGGATAAGTGAATGACCACATGAAATAACAAGAGAATACAAGCTGAAGAACAACAAACCAGATAAAAGGATAATTTAGGCTCCTAAAAAAACCCTTTACATACTGAAAAAAACCCAGCTTCATTAATGTCACTGCTTCCAGTAGAAAAGAGGTAAATGTACTGGCTGTAAACAGGGAAGTTGGAAGGGAATGTTTAAAGACAACAATCAAAATTTCAGGTGATTTCTGCTTAGGAGAAAGACTTTGAGATCACCAGTATCAGCAGCTACTGCAACGCTCCTGCAAGATTTTCTGATGTGGGGAAGAACAGCAGAGAGAATATTTGTTATGGGTCTATCAATTTTTAAATACAGCTCCTCAGCACAACCCAGTTGGGCCCTGCTGTGAGGTGGGAGGGTGGCAAAGGAGAAGAGGATCTCTACAAGGAGCTGCACTTAATAAGTGACAGCATGACACAGCCCAAACTCCTCGTGTAGACTCAGATCTGAGCTGTATTAAGGAGGTTTAGATGTTGGGCCATCAGCATCTTCTCTCAGCAGGATATGGCAGTTTGCAAGAGTAGTTATGGAATAAAAAGAGAAATGCCTGATGTGATGGGAACACCTGGATTTTGCTAGCAGCAATATTAATGCACACTTGCTGAGCTCCGTGTCTCTACTACAGCAGAATGCAGAGAAATGTGTTTTCCACACACAGCAGGTAAAACATGCACAAGAAAATTATAATCATGCAAACACCTTCATAATCTGATGCTTCCAGCTTACAGTACATGTGCTGTGTTGGCTGGAAATGCAGATGTGATTTGTGACAAGGCTCTGCAGGACCAGGAGAACAGGGAGGGCACAGGCACCATTCAGCCACCAAGCTCCACCTCTGCCCCTCTAAAACTGGGAGCACAGCACAGGCTCTTCTCCCTCTGTCACAGCTGGCTCCTGGCAGCCGCCAGTTCATGGGTGCCACCACAAGCACTGATCCCCCACTGGAGCCATCCCAGCTCCAGGACAATCTAAGACAAACTGCCAGTGAGTAAAGGACAGCATTTTACACAGATTTTCTTGCTCTGCTTCCTTTATGCCATAAATCACGTGTGAGTCTGCAGAGGTTCTACCAGGAGAAGAGAGAAGTGACATTAACACATCCAAAACCTATCCATGACAACTTCCAGAGCTGGATCCTAATCGTGAATCACAGAATGCTTTGGGTGGGGAGGGACCTTAAAGATCAACCAGTTCTAATTCACTCCAATTCCCTTGCCATGGGCAGGAACATCTTCCACTAGCCCAGGTTGCTCCAAGCCCTGTCCAACCTGACACCATGAACTCCTCCAAGTACAGGCCACGAATTCTCTGGGAAACCTGTGCCAGTGCTTCACAATCCTCACAGGGAAGAATTTCTTCTCAGTATCAGATCTAAACCTGCCCTCTGTCAGTTTGGAGCCATTTCCCTCTCTCTTATCACTCCATGCTTTTATTGAAGGTCCCTCTCCAGCTCTCTCACTTCTCAAGCCCCTTTAGGCACTGGAAGGGGCTCTGAGGTCTCCCCAGACACTTCTCATCTTCAGGCTGAACCACCCCAACTCTCTCACCCTGTCTTTGTATGAAAAATGTTACCAGGCAGGGAAGAATTTATTTTACTTCCTTTTTTCTTCCTCTTCCTGAGATTAAAATTCCCTTCAAATTAATCAGTTGATTGCTCTATTTTTATTAGTTGTTTTTGAACTCCGTGGCTGACACTGAATCCCGTTTGGGACAGGAACTGTTCACAGGCTTCTCAGGTGGGCCTTTCACAGAGCCAGCATGCAACAACAGCAGGTTTACTTCAAGTTGGTCTTCTAATATATCCCAGCTAAAGCCCTCAGGTACTCCTGTAATTGAAGTTTGAGTAATCCAATATGATGTTGATCAAACTACTGATCTTTTAATAATGCAGTGTAGCTCTCCCAGCAGTTGTATCTCGCTGACAGTCACGTCTGGATCGCTTCCTTTGGGCCAAGGCTTTGAACAGAGAAGCTGATGGGTTTCTGTTTGCCTTAGATTTTTATCACAAATTGTTTTAAAGCTTTTTAAGATTGTATCAGATGGCTCATAAAATCCACAGGCATTTCAATAATAATTTTTTTTTAAAAAAAGGGAGTTCTATTAGCTGTCCTGGTGAAGAACAGTATTAAATGCTCCCAAAGAGGAACACAAACACCAGTCAAGAGTGGTGCTCTTTCCTGTCTCCGTTCTTGTTTACGCAGCCTGTAGGCAAAGCTACAGAAAAAGCTGTAGCCACCCTGCACAACACCCTCCTCTGAAAGGCAAATGTGCACATTTTTCCTCTCACAATTTCCATTTAAAGTACAAATTTAAGATTTTTCTAAGCCTCGCCTCTCCACACAAGAATAATTCAGCTGTAATTTGCATTTTCGATGTGCTCGAAATGAACACCAAGATGACTCATGTGCTGTTTATAAGATGCCTGTATTTGCTGGTAAATACCTTGCTACAAACAAGCTATAATTTAAGTATTCAGAAGTCTTGCTTCTGCATAAAATTACTACTAAGTGTACTTTTGGAGACCATGACCAGAGCTTCAATTTCAGGCTTGCAAAGCTCTTCCTACACAATGATTCTTAAAAGTACGAGTGGATTTTCTTCTCTGATAACAGCAATCATTGTATCTCTGTAATTGCAGAAAAGATTACCTGGCTTTTAATTCACATTAGTCAGCTCCAACAATACCGTGCTTCTTTCCTTTCCTTTCCTTCAAAATAAACTAATTATTGTCAATCAGCCCACTGGAATTTTAACATTCTCCATAACCTTCCCTTCAGATGCAGTCGTAAATGCAAAAAACTAGCTAATATAAACTAATCAGAGCCCTAGAAATAGCTCAAAACATACTCGTACTGCAATCTATCATTTTTTGTCACATTACTTCCAAATATTGTCTTCCATCTGGACAATAACAACCTTTTCCTATAGTTCTATAATGCTTTTCATCTAACTATTCACAACTCCCATGTTAATTAAAAGCATTAAGTCCCTGAGCAATGTGGCAAATACTGCAATATTTCTGAATGTTTTCACTATCAAAAGCTGATCAATACAGCTTTATGCTTCAACTGGTTTGGACAAAGAAAACTCTCCAGGTCGTTTTTTCCTGCCCATGCCCAACTTTGTGAGCAGAAACTCACGACTGCAGGACCTGGAGTCACTCACGGAGGAAGCACCGAGGGGGTGACGGTCACTTGTCCCTGCACGTCCCACAAACACTCCTTTCCAAGGATAATGGCAAGCTGAGGTTCCTGCTCCATATTTGCTTCCAGCTGGTGAAGCTGGAGGAAGACAAGGTATCTGGGAGGCTGGGGAAGCAATCCATGTGCCGAGTCTAAAATCAGCTGTGACGCACGGGGAGCCGCGAGCGCCATATGGATGGCCCCGGCAGATGCCGTGGGGATGGGGCTCTGCGTTTGCTGCTACCTGTGACACCCAGAAACAAGCCTGCCCCTTCAAATCAGCGATCAATAATTCATCTGAGAACTGAAATGCAAAGGGAAAAGGTGCCAGTTTTCTGTGGGGTAGGAGCAATGCTGTGCTTTTGAAAAGGTGCTGCTGCCTTGGAACACGGCACAAGTTGAGCTGCAGGGAACGTATGACACGGCGACAAGCTGCACTACACCTAACCCTGTGTAATCCTGACATAACCTGAAAATTAAACTGCCAGTTCTACGGTTTGTTTATGCAAAAGGCTGTTAATAAAACGTTGCAGCTGAACTAAGCGTTCAAAGGCAAAAATCTAGGCACCAAAAAAACAAGCTCCACGGAGAAAAAGAGATTTACCAAGATTATCTGGAAATAATCATTGAATCCTTGAAATATAAGTGGTCCCAGTCTTCCCCAAAAGTCAAAGGCTTTTGGATAAGACTCCTTCAACTGTTGCTTCAGAGCCTTGGATTGGGATAATAATACCCTCGACCCAACTGGTGTGCATAAAACTTCTGCCTAAAAAGTGACTGCAAACTGACTCAGGCTGTTCTCAGCTCCGATCGATGAAAACACGTACCCAGGATAAATGAGCTCAGCCTTCAATGGCAGTGCTCACTTTGGAGGGAGCTGTCATAACTGTGAGCCTGTCTACCCCGAGGGATGGCAGATGTGAGAAACTGGGTGGTTCAGCTCACAGCCGCCTTTGTTCGGTGTGTGAGGGAGGAGTGGGGAGACTTCAGCAACAGCCGAGCAGGAATCAGGAAGAAACTAAACCAAGGCAATTAAAATTCAACAATAAATCAGTTATCAGAGCATCAGATGCTCTTCTCAGCCCAGGCAGACACAGAAATGTTCTGAACCAGGTGGGAAGTGTCTCTTCTGGCCCGAGCAATGTGTCCATTCTCTGACTGAAGAGAAACAGACAAAAAAATGCTGGGATTTGCTGAGTTTAGTGTTTGATATATTTTGAAAAGATTGAAAGGGTTTGTATGCCCCCAGCGTGTAGTTGAGTTGTTTTTGGTAGGGATGGCTCACAAAAAGCAAGGGCACTGCCCAGAGCAAGCCACTGCCAGCCTGGAATGAGCCCCCAAAATTCAGCTCAGGCTCCTGCCTGCTCAGGCTTGCCAGGAATCAGCACTCAGGTAAGTAATTTAAAAAGTCCAATAGGCTGCAGTCAGTGTTACTCTCACTGTGAATATGTTGTCATTTTTGCTACTTATTTGGAGCACTTTTTTTGCTGTAGAACTACCAGGAATAGACAAATGCAGACAGATGACACAATTTGCTCCATGCAGCTATTGATCCCAGCCAGATCCAACATGGCACAGGGAGGTCAGAGGAACAACCTCCAGCCACCATTTCTTCTCAGAGAAATGCTTGAAATTGAGAATTCCAAAAGAATGACTTGGAAGTAGAAATAAAATTAGATTCCCCATCAAGTTTGCAAATGTAGAACATCTCCAGCAGTTTCTGCCTGGAGCTTCTCCGCAGCCATGCACAAAAATCACGCAGTGCTCCTGCCTAAATCCAACAGTCTCCAGAAAACCACAGAAGTCTGAGTGCACAATGCCAAATAGTGTTTATAATGCACAATTAATCTCAGCTAATACAGTTACCTCTATAAGAGAAGTAGGGAACCCCTTTTTTTAAAATTATTATTACCAACCATGAACTGAAATCAAAAGCAGTTACTATGCTTTATACTCACGACTAAAAATAATGATTTGACAGGTAAAAGCAATCATAATTAATATGTAAATGTAGAAATAGATATTGCTTCTTGTTGAATTCACTTCAAACATAAGACATTTTCCAGTATTCTGGATGTACAAACTAATGGAGAAGAAAATGTTTACTCTTCGCCCCCCTCAGCAGATTACTGTGGGTTTTTTATATTTTGAAACATAAATACTTGAAATTATCTGACTTAGCTCTAAAAACCCAAGCTGGAGTCCCAGGGTACCTGAAAGCCAATAACAGCAGGTATGGTAAAATTAGAAATTAGGTTTTACCTTCTCTCACAAGTCTTTTTCTTTTGCCTATTCTTTTTCTATTCTTTTTAGAATTGCAATAAAATTCCAGTACCCTGAAATGCCTCAGTTATCGAGACTGTTCACCCAGGGTCTGCTAAGGTGATGAGGTGGAGTTGCCCATTCCCCTCACTCTCGGAGGCAGACATTAGGTGGACAGAGTAATTCAGTTACAGACAATTAGATAATTGTGATACAATTCCTGCAACTGGATTTATTTCCTTGCCTCAAGACAAGGTCTTGAAATAAAGAAAGATGAAGAGGGTTGGGTGGTTTCACCTCATCTAAGGGTGCCTTCACTCGAGTGCTGTAAGATTTGAGTTCACTTGGCGTGGTACTTGTTGCACCTGGAATAAGAACTGGTACTTTTTGATTTTTGTAAAACATATTCTCCTTGTTCTCCTTCTGTTGAAGTGTTCCTGGCAATAAGTACCTCAGTGTCATGGCCTGCCAGCACTGTGTGTTGAACAAAATGCAACTTTCAGAGCTAAGATAATGAAAAAGCATCCTGAATCCTTCCAGGAGACTCACTTCTGTTCTAATAAAAATGAAATAAATATAATAAAAATGCCTTGACATTTCCTTTGAAGCACGTGGTATAATGTCCTTCAGTTTTTTATCACAGGACATGGCAGACACCTGTACACTGATTTGTTTGGCAGGGAAAACAGCCCAAACACAGAATCAACATTTGTTCTCTTCAACAAAACCAGAATCTGGCAAGAATAAGTTACATCTCAGACCTTATTAACTTAATAAATGCTGCCACCACATTAATAAACACTTTCTTGCTGTCAGACATGTCCCTCAGTATTCCTTTTAGCCCACCATTAACTCTCCCAAGGCAACAAACAGTGCTTGGGGAGTTGTCCCTGCCCTGGGATGGGCTCCAGCAGCCCCTCCATCCCTGGGGTAAGCAGTGGTGGCCCTGCACAGTGACACAGTGACACGCTGGCTCTGGAGCAGCTGCTCCCAAAGCCCCACTGGCAAAGGTCAGGAATCCTGCCAGAGCTCCCAGGTTGAACTGACACCTTCAGGGATGGGGTTACAGTGATTGCAGCATCACTCTAATCAACAAAATAGGAGCTCCTTTTCTTCAACAGTTAATCACAGGACTTCACTTGTCTCTAAGTTCCTTCAGTTGCCTTGACAGATGAGAGCACAATAATATAAATGAGAAATGACAGTTTACCAAAGAAGGTTAACATAAGGTCATGACCTTTTTCTACTTGACTTCTGCAGCTTATTCATGTGTGAAAACACGCTTTTGTAGCTGTAGACTCAGCATCCCTTACAGATCTGGACTTGTGCCAACAACTGAGCTTTAAAATTACCATTTAAAATACCATTTTAAATGGTATTTATGTTCAGAAAATACCATTTCTGCATTTTGCAATGCTCGCGTAGAACCGTTTCGCATCGGAATAAAATATGAAATGAGGATATCTCTGCATTTCACAGCCTACCTCGCTGACACAGTGGTACCTCTGCTCCACAAACAAGGAGGGTTTGGACACACACCCATTTCCTCTCCCTTCCTCAGACCAGGTCACACCTTTCTGAGCAAACCCACCCACGGCCCAGTGCCCAGGCTGCCCCAGGAGCACCACAAGGATACACAGGGCACAGCATCAGCCTGACAGTACTACACTAGTAAATGTCAAATATTAATTTGTCACATTATTTGTGCAGTGATTTAAAGCCAAATCCTGTCTCATCATTCATTTCCATCAGGCACACGAGGAGCGGGAGGGAAGCAGGAGCTTTCTGTCACAATCTGTAATGCCTACGCCAGGAGCTGCCAGGAAATATTTCTCTGTCAGAGAAGCAAACTGAAGTTCTGAGCGTGAAGGCTGGAGAGTGAAAGCTGCAGTACAACATGGAGATAATTAGTTTTGAAAGGCTAATCAGGTCACTGCTCTGGCTGGCATTTCTCTGGAGATGCACAGGCCTTCAGCTCAGCACATCTTGCCTCTCAATACCAGTACCCCTCACCAAACTGAAGGAAGACTTTACAAACTACACAACTCTGAACGGCATATCCTAAGAACCCCCAAACAGCCAGAAAAGATCCCTACAAATAGCCAGGAAATATCCCTACAGCCCTTGGAATGAGGGTAGACCCCACAGCACGGGGTGTCCCAGGCTGTGCTGCTCAATCCCCTTCCCATGTGGGTCCAACCAGCCACAGAATCACTCCAGAAGGGGAAGGTTTAATCAAAGCTGATAGCAGTAACTGTTTTAAGGTTATCTCACCTATTTTACGCTGTTGTCTTGTGCATATTCATGGAGCCTTGTGTCTTGCACCCCACTTTTGACACCCTAGAAGGTGGAGATGTTGAGCACTGTCAGCTCCTGCAAGCTGTGAAATTAGGCCTTTGGGTCTCCAAAGAAAATTGCTCACAAACCCCCAGCAATGCTTGATCAAAACAGCAGTGCACTTCAGTATGTTGTTGGTTAGTGAATCTTTATCCACTATTCCTTCCTTAGCATTAAACAGCTACAAATGGCTAAAAAAATATTTTCAAAAACCCAACAGTTCTTTCCTGACATCCTTCCCTTTTGCCAGAAGGATGCTCTATTTTGTTTCTGAAAAACACGATCAATCTTTCCAGTAATAATGACTAGCTGAATAAAATCTGTGCCTTTTCCATGCTCTTTTCTAACAATACACCATATTTGTACCTTAGCTTATAAAAAAACCCCCGTACACTGATCGATTATTGCAGGGACCAGTGAAATAAAACCAGAGACAAATAATGGGAGCAGAACAATAGTGCACATCTATTTAATGCCTGAGTTTAGAATAAGGGATAACATAAAGCACAATGATGCTATAAAGGCAGAAGGAATGGAACAACCCAGAACAACAATAAACTTTATTCCTCCAAAACACCACTGGTTAACCTGAATGAGGAGCTGTTTTACTCCTACCTGCAAAAATGACTCCTTTGAGCAATGCAGAGGCATTAATAAAACCCCAGTTCACACTCTGGAAGACCTTCCAGCAGCACACACAGCTTTGAGAGCTCACTTATCCCTCACATAGTAACCAACCACTAAGTTATTCATATTATAACACCTGATGGCCAGAAGTTGGCTGAAATTGGCCTCCTTGCAGGTCAGTACTGTCAAATTCTCACTGTCATTGTCACCTCTGCAAAAGTCCAGGTGTATTTAGTGACTTGAGAGCTTCCAGTTCATTGTGTTTTTCCATTTTTGCCTGAAAGTTTCAAAAAAATGGCTTCAAAACAGCTAATAATATATTCCCTTGCAATTCCTGGTCAGATAAAATATAGTACAAAAATCAAATACCTTAAGTTCTGTTTGAGTTTTTAAAGACTGTCGAAATGCTAGAATTTAAAGAGTATTTTAAGAATTGAATTGTGCAGAAGGAGCACTAATTTGGCTAACTTAATAAAATAAGACTAGTCTAAAGAAAAAATGACTCTTGCATGCTAAGGATTATGATGAGTAGGAGTCCTGCTTTCAAACCTTGGGGTGTGGGCAACTTTTATGCACTGAAAGCAGTAAGAAGTCATCAAAACACAGACCTGTGCACTGGCTCATGGGCATGTGGCCAGTCAGGCCCCAAAGGAGGTAAGAGAGGTGATGTATCAGGGATCTGTGAATCATAAATGATATTCCTGGGCTGAGCTCTCCAAAGGCCGAAATGAAAACGTGGAAGACCATAATGAAATACTTCAATCAAAATAAAATAACCATCTACAGCTTATTTACACTGTCAAGGTGGATCTCAACTGATTGGTTGCCATAGGAAATAATTCCATCATCTTTTAGGAAAAAAAGGAGTGCAGCCAAATAAATTATAAAGTTAGGATAAAGCATATGACCACAGGCAAGAAATACAGTGCTTTATATAAACCTTAAAAAGAAGGTGGACAATGGTAAAATGAAATCTTGGAAGAAGGGAATTTATGAGACACTGTGCAATGAGAAAAGCCAGAGAACACAGTTTCTTGTGAGAAGATGATAATACAGTTCATGAAAAGCAGCCCTGAGATTAAAAAAAAATATCAACACTGATGCATTTACTGGAGCACTGAAATGCAGGGGGGTGCAATCCAGGCACACAGCAGAGCACACCAGAGCATGCAGCACATCCCCATTACCTGTGGCAGGGGAGAGCTCGGGAAGAAGGAACTGCTCTGGCCTGCAGTACGGCACACCTTGGGTACCTAACACCTGACCTGCTGCAGCACCTGATGATGCACAAAATGTAGTGACTGTAGGTCAACACATCATCTGGGCTTGTTTACACCCACTCTGTTTGCCAGTGCACCCTTAGGAAGTCTGACCATAATTCATTATGTGTTCCAACATAAGTTTCTGCATAAGAATGAATTTTACTCTATAATGCACTAACTAGACTTAAATTTCCCCTACGAAAAAGAAAAATGGGTTTACATAGCATGTGTTTTTAAATCCTTTTTTATTCAGTTAATCTCTAGCTGTGGAATTGTGATTGAAAAGTGAAAATGTATGTGTATTTTCTGATAAGAACCATTTTGTTTTAGAGACAGATGAAATATTATCAAGTGTATACACTTCCTTCAAGTTTTTGAACTGATGACGGAAATCCCATAATCAGAACATGGCACAGTCAATCCAGGTTAAGTGATAACATTTTTTTCAACAAAATAAAACAAAACTTCAACCCTTTGAAGTGTTCTTACAGTTACATCTTCATAATCCAGACATGAGAAGATCTGCACTCTTGACAACTCTGAGCACACGTTCTTCAGCTGGCTCCACACAAAGGCCAGCATTTCCTTCCCCTTCCTAAGTCTGCTGATTCTTTAATAGCAGTGAGACATGGCACAAAGCATTACCTCCACAGGATTTTCCATCCTCCCCCAGCTTCTGGCCAGCTGGACACTTGCAGTGGTAGCTGCCGATGGTGTTGCAGCAGCGGTCGTGGCAGCCGCCGTTCTCTGTGGTGCACTCGTTGACATCTGCCAGGAGAAAGCACAAGCAACCCCTGAAGAGTGGGCACTGAACACAGCACCTGAAGATCTGAGGACGGTCATGCCTGACTGATGTGAAAAAATGAGAAAGTTTCTGAGATAAACAGCTCAGGAGCCTGAAGCAACCCCAGGAGCAGCGACGCCCAGCTCCGCTGCTGAGCCCCTCCCCCCAACCAGGTTGTGCCAGGGGAGGTTTAGGTTGGGTATCACAAAACATTTTGTCACTGAAAGGATTGCCAAGCACTGGAACAGCATGCCCAGAGTAGTGGTGGAGTCACCATCCCTAGAGAGATTTAAAAGACAAATATCACAGAATCATTACAGTTGGAAAACACCTCTAGGATCCTCCAGACCAACCATTAGTGTATGTGGGGTGGGCTTGGCAGGGCTGGGGTAATGGTTGGACTCAATGGTCTTAAAGGTCTTTTCAACCTGAACGATTCTGTGATTCTAAGAGTTGCAAGGGCGGGATTTTCCTCCTCCCCTTCTGCACAAGGTGAGTGCAGAGCCCACCTGGCTCTGGCTGCAGGCTCTACTCAGCTTGCCAGCTCTGGAACAACCTCCATACAGTCATTTCCAGCAGCCTCACTTGGGTATTAGGGTGCTTTTAGAAGCAGTGGCAGAGTTGAAAAACCTCTGAAAGATGGGAGGATTTTAAATCAATTATGGTCCTGCTTTCTGTCAGGTGCTGTTATCCACACACCTGACTTACTCACCTTGTAAGCTGTTTTCCTGCATGCAAAATGGAACTTTACACATTACAAATGAAGAACATTAAAGAACTAAATGAAAAAAATAAGTAAGTAAATAGACAGCCAGTGGCAGAGAAAATAATCAATGGCAATGACATCCACTTACGTATCTACTTAAATACCCTACCTACATAAGAAATTTCAAAGAAATATGATAGAAGCCATCAGGACAGCAGCGCTGCTCTGCTGAGCAGGAGCAGAAACAACAGACACTATGGAGGTGATTTCCAAAACAGAACATTTGTTCAAAGGGGATGGCAAATGTAACAAGCCCAGCAGGTATTTGCTGCACTGATTCCATGCACACTGAACTGAGGAAATGCATTCTCATTCACTTTGCTCTCTGAAGTGTTCATGTCCCACACACACACCCAGTCCAGCAGTGCAAGGGCAAGCAGGGATGGACCTGTGTGAGAATAATGGGCTCTGGGGGGGCTTGGCTTCAATTTTTGGGCAAATCTCTTCATCTACCCTAGTGGCAGAACCAGGGCTGAGGGGACACCTCGCCTCCTCAAAGCCCAGGCCGAGGTGACAGATCTGACAGGCCTTTGGCACTGGGAAGGGGCTCACATTGCTTTCAGGTCAGACAGCAGGAAAGTCAGAAGAAGGAGGATTAAGCAGCAGAAGATAAGCATCATCATGACTGTAAAAAACACAGGCAGTTACTTCGTATTAGTCGCACTCCTCATTCCCAAGGGGGAAATGAGGCTTTTAAAAACAACATTTAATTAGTTTGGAAAGAAAAATAATAATAATAAAAGAATTTGACATTCATGCAAGAGAGGTGAGAGCCTTTCAACTGCAACCCTTCGTTGTTAAAGACTAAGATTTACCAAGGTTTGTTAGCTCTTTGATGAGCTCAAGCTTCACTTGACTGGTTCATTTCTGATCCTGACTAAAAGCCACAGGTTAAAAGAAATTTTTGAGGAGGTTTCAGACTATTAAAAAGATAACAGAAAAGTGTATTGTGAAACACCAACGCTTGCTAAAGCGTAGATGAAGAGGCACAAACCCACTAAAACCATCTCATTTCTCTACAGCATTAGATTCAACGCAATGACTGACAAAATTATAATTTGTCCTCAGTGATACTGGAAAACACTGGCAGGCTATATAAAAAAGGAAATAAAATAAAACTCAGTTATCTCAGAGCTACACAACAAACCAAATCCTAACCCACGTGAAGCCAACGGGGCCCTTCTCCATTTCACGGGAACGCGATTTAAACAGAAACTTTTCCCCGAGAAAAACACTGAAACACTTCCCCCCACCCCCTTCCTCTCCAAAAACAAACGGCACCAAAATAAGAACGTGTGTCTGCTCGCTTCTCCTCGGCAGGAACATATGACAGCAGACAGATTTTGGATGTGTTCCTCCCAGCACTGGGAGGAGGCATGCGAGCGCTCGGCGCCGCGCACGGGCCCCTCTTCCAAAGGGATTTAATCCCCCCAGCTCGCAGACATCTTGATGTGCCTCGTGGTAATAAACAGTAATGAGCCACATAATGACCTGGCTCCACAGCTTTGACTTCTATTTATACTAACAGGATTGAAAACTAATAAAAAACTCCTTGCTCTTTTTATTTTTATTTTTTTTTTTAAAACAAAATTAAGGGGAGAACTGCTTTATTCTTTAGCGCCCATAATGCTACATGACCTGCTGGTGTAAAATATTGACTGGGTGAGGTGGTCTAGGATATACAGCCTGATTTATTAACACCAGTATCTGTATTTTGATCCAAAATATTGGAACAAAACCTTTCTAGCTGAGGAGCTCATCATTATCCCCTTGATTTCACCAGGGTATAATCCATTCGGAAGTGTATAGTGCTGGTGCATGCTAATATATAGGAAGTTTCTCCTTTGATTGCAGAGTGTTCCTGTTAGCAATTAAAAATCTTTTCCTTCCTTGTTCAGCATAAAATGCTGTGGCCCAGCTCTTGGTGCTGCACAACTGAAAACCTCATTTCTTCCTTCTTCTACCCCTACCTTCTTAATGCTCTGTCCAGGTTTTCCTTGTCTGTGCCTTAACATTTGTTTTCATCTCTTGATGAAACGTTTTCATGCATTTCTTTGCTGCTTTTTACACCAGAAACCCACCACCTCTTCTGCCATACTTGCAAAACCCGACTTTCCATCTCCATTCCATTGCCTTTAAAACAAACACATTATTTAAAGCTAATCACCATAAAATAAACTATCATTTAATTTCTGAGTTAAGATACCAAAAAGAGCTTTCTTGATACAGCTTTATTAGAGAGCAACCACATTTGAAGGAATACACTGAGTAAGAATAATCTTACCAGTTTTAGCCCTAATGCTATGAAAATTTGCTCTCTAAGCATCTCCATCCTTTGCTGTCCTGTCTCCTGTTCAAGACCTTCCCCACTGCCTGCTCCCTGCCAAGCTGTTTTCTGCAGCTCCATAATAAAGGTCAGATGTTGCCTCAGTCCAAAGAAGCACAAAAATAAATGATCTGAATGTGAAGTAATAAAGAATGTGTTTTACATTTGTAAAAGGCCGGGTCATAGAGCTTTTACAAGCCACAATCAGCTGCTCCATATTCCTAAAACGGAGTAGTCAGGATGTTAAAATCTGATTACAGCCTTGCCACTGAAAAAAAAAAAAAAAAAAAGGAAAGTTAAAATAAACTCAACAAAAACAATTCTGTCAAATGATAAATTTCTGTCTGCTTTCCATATTCAATGTCACTCAAGGTTGCAAATATATTTTGCCTTTTGAATAGTGAGAAAAATGACAGAAAATTTTTGACACGTAACAAGTCTGCCACGTTAGGTCTGACAAAAGTTCAATGTTATCAAGCCTATCAATCCTTCTGCAATGACATGCTGTAGGCACTTAAAAAAAGAAAATAAATGTGATGTTTGCTACTGCAATGTTTCACGTTTATTTATAGAGCCAATGTTGCAACACAAAAACATTATCCGTGGGACACACTGGATGTGAGCCTTCAATCCTGCCATGGGAAAAATAATTGAAAACACCTTGCATCTAGATTAACTTGATATTAACTTTATGTATGATCTGTCTAGCATACATGTGGGGGGGGAAATCCACAATATATTTTAAATCCAGTAGTATGTTATGGATTGTTGACATGGGCCCATGTTCCACACTCCCTGCACTCGTGGCATTATAGAACAGAACTATGTGAAAAGGTGTCTTTTCTCCAAAAATCCTATAAAATATTTGATATGGAAGGGAACATACCTTTTTTTTTTTTTATGAAGCAGACCACTTTTGCCCAATTAACCCTGCCTAGGAGCTACGTGCTAAATGGAGAAGGACAATTCCAATCCCTTCACCTCTCTGTTCTTGTCAATGCTATTCCATCTGAAAACGTTGCACATCCTCAGCTCCAGGGAAAACAACCCTTCACAAGTTTTCATGAAAATGTAGGTAATTTCAGATTTTCTACAAATAAATGAAGGCTTTCTGTAAAAGCAGACACTGGACAAAGTGGTTTTCATTGGTAACCCCAGCTTGAAATCCAACAGCAGCGACCTGCTCTATCCCTAGCTCTGAAAAGTAGTAAGCAGATGAAGAAAAATCACTGTGAAAAGCAGAAATATGTATTGGCATTGGGGCAGAAGTCTCCTCTCCACACCTCTCCACTGAGCTGCTGCTGAGGGCTGCAGCTCTGCAGGGTCTCCACCTGGAGCTCAATTCAGCATCTTTAAAATCCAGTGAGGGATTAAACCTNACATGTGGGGGGGGGGGAAATCCACAATATATTTTAAATCCAGTAGTATGTTAAATTATGGATTGTTGACATGGGCCCACGTTCCACACTCCCTGCACTCGTGGCATTATAGAACAGAACTATGTGAAAAGGTGTCTTTTCTCCAAAAATCCTATAAAATATTTGATATGGAAGGGAACATACCTTTTTTTTTTTTTATGAAGCAGACCACTTTTGCCCAATTAACCCTGCCTAGGAGCTACGTGCTAAATGGAGAAGGACAATTCCAATCCCTTCACCTCTCTGTTCTTGTCAATGCTATTCCATCTGAAAACGTTGCACATCCTCAGCTCCAGGGAAAACAACCCTTCACAAGTTTTCATGAAAATGTAGGTAATTTCAGATTTTCTACAAATAAATGAAGGCTTTATGTAAAAGCAGACACTGGACAAAGTGGTTTTCATTGGTAACCCCAGCTTGAAATCCAACAGCAGCGACCTGCTCTATCCCTAGCTCTGAAAAGTAGTAAGCAGATGAAGAAAAATCACTGTGAAAAGCAGAAATATGTATTGGCATTGGGGCAGAAGTCTCCTCTCCACACCTCTCCACTGAGCTGCTGCTGAGGGCTGCAGCTCTGCAGGGTCTCCACCTGGAGCTCAATTCAGCATCTTTAAAATCCAGTGAGGGATTAAACCTGCCCTGAGCACAGGACTGGCCAGAGCTGGGGAAGGAGAAAGAACCTGCACAGAGCAGGGGTTCAGCTCTGCAGCAGGAAAACCATGAAGTGAAAAACCACCTAATTTTGGCAGCAATTTGTATGTTCAGATCAGTGGAACACAGCAGTTAACTCACTGCCTACAGGTTAAGGTATTTTTATTTTCCCCATACCACAAGTTTATGCCATACTCATTAATATAAAGACTCATTTTCAGATAACAAAAGGAATCTCGTAACTGCCACACAGTATTTAAAAGCCATTTTCCAAGGTTTCTGTACTTCTCAGCTGTATATTAGCAACAACTTTATTTATTTAAGGCAGCCACATGCAAAGTTGCCATTTGGGTGCCCAGCTCTGGGGATAACCTGTGCTCTGACCCGTGAACCACTGACTCGAGCACGTGTCAGAGCTCCCCAGACTTGTAATAAATCACTGAAGTGGAATAAAATCTGTAAAAAATCATTCCCATTGTTACTGCAATCCTGCCTGAACAAAGCCCACCAGCACGGAGCAGGGAGGTGATTTTGATTAGTTTAAAAGTGTTAGGGTAACACACCCTGCTTCAATCAGGGGTCACAGCAACCACAACATATTTATTTAGAGGGAAGGCAACATTTCATTAATAACACTGGGGACCTTCTCCTGAAGACTATGCTGAAGACGGGCCAATTTCAGCAATCCAAATGTTAAATATCTTTAAGAAGGCAGTTTGATTCTTCTCTCTAACAGGCACTGGCAGCTTATATTGATTTTTACAGCCATTTAGAGATGTAAATTCTTAACTCAGAAAACATAAATGCTGTTGGGTAAAAAAACCCAAACCCTCATAATGGTCAAGATCAAAGTCTAAACATAGTTTACCATGTGCACTTGAAATGCTCCTATATGTGTACTTTAATATATCTCAGTGTCTGGCTCACAAAGGTGTAAAATTGCAACTATCTTAAAATCTGCTTTTATGAGGAGGTATTACATGCAAGTTTATGCAAATTACAATGCCCATTTGACAATTTCTCATATATTGATCTAACTAATTCAATTCAATTTTTAAAAAATGCTGAAGATCCAAAAAATAACTACCTCTTTAAGTTTTACACAGTTTTTTTGGGTTTTTTAATTACAGCTTGGATGGTCTGCAACGAAAACTGTATGTCTAAAAAAACCTGAAACCTGAGAAAGTTGATTTGAACTTCAAAGGCCACGCTCTGCTACGATGCAACATAATTCACAGGAGCACACATGCACATACATCAACATTATATGTAAATATAATGTAATAAACAAATAGACTGGACAGGCTGCCAGGCACAACACTCGCACCCCAAAGACTGCATTTGTCTTTTTCTTGGTTTCCTGCAAAAAAGCTTTGCAGCAGTTGTGTTTGAGCAGTAATTGTCTCTAAAACATAAATTACATACATCACTTCCAGCACTAACCATAAATTATCCGCCTGAATAGCAAACAAAGCTGCTCGTTCTGATAGTCAGCGCAGCCCTGCCCAGGTATTGATTAAGCACTCTCAATGCTTTATTAGGTTTTCTTCCCCCACAAAGTCAATACCAGGATGAATATTTCTTCTTGGGCTGTTATGAAGTATCGTAAATCTGAGTCATCATTAACAAGCGCCTGATTAGTGGAGCAAACTTATCGGAGAGTTTGGCACAGGCTCCTGGAGTGTCACTCCCAGCAAACACCCATCACTGCCACTGCCTCTGCTGCCAGCTGTGCTCCTTGTGCTTCCACAAGTTATCACCTCACCTCTTCCATTTTTTTTTCCTTTTTTAATTAAAGAAATTACTGCTGCACTCATTCCTCTTTATCCCCATGTCACATTCCCATATGCAGGGAACATTCATCACATAACGAGTGTGTGCATGGCCCCTGCTCCCCAGGGATGTGGGGCTCTGCCATAGTTTGCTTTCTTTTCTTACTGTGGCACTAAAAAATTTCATTTAATTCAACTTAGATGCAAAACCAAAAGCAAACAAAGCTCCTGGTTAAACAGACTTAGCCAGCATTCATTTCTCCTTATTAAAATCATCGTCTGAAGGAAAAAAAACAAACACATTCATCAATCATTTGCACTTGCTCGCATTAAGAACAACTCCTTTGAAGTCAGAATAAAATCCTGTAGGGGGAAAATACAGGCTCAAAGTTTAAATAGGTGAAACCAAAAGCTGTTAAAGCCCAAGATGCTGGCACATGCTGCTGTGTTGGACTGGACCTGTAGCTCATCTTGACTCCCTACAGAGAATACTCAGTACCTGCTGCAGGTACAGAGATGGTCCCTTCCACCCCAAGCTCTCCAACACCACGGACCAGACTCAGTTCTGAAACTGGCACTTTGTCACCCTGGTTTTCAGCCTTCTAGTTTGGAGTCAGA
>VZUA01040812.1:41751-54712 GCA_013401035.1 Horornis vulcanius
GTTAAGGCTCCTGAGTACGTGACTGAAGTTATTGAAATGTGCCTCATTAGTTTCATAATATTCTCCTAAGGACATATAGGTATTTTGTAGTACTGTTCTTTGCCTTGTCAAATGCTGTTAAAGAGAATGAAAGAGGTTATAAGAAATGTGATTTCATTTCAATGTGCCCAATGCTACTATCCTGGACATCCAGAAGATAAAATAAAAGGTGGTAAATCATCATTACCCAAAGAGAAATAGCATGTCTGTACAAGTGATTTTGCAAAAGTACTACTGTGTGTTTAAACTTAGAAGAATAATAACCTAGGCAAACACCTCAGGAGCCTTAACACTGAATACTTACATTTAATACTGTATTTCTGCCTTTTTATATTGAAGTTACACATTATATCCTCACTACTTAACATGTAAATTGAAATCTCCCTTTTAATTTAAACCTGTACAATGCCAGGATTTACAGCAGAAAAAACCCCTGTTGCATCATCTGGCCAGGCCAGGCCACTGTAGGATATTCCCTTATTTTCCACTGCCTCACTTGTCCAGTTTTAAATCTAAGGTAGCCAACCACAGACCAAATCAATGAGTCAAAGCCTACACCAAGAGCTGGGAGCACATTTTGATCACTTAGTTGTAACTTGGCACAATTTCTGCACCCTTTAAAACAGAAATGTGTTTACCTGGAGGACAAATTCATACAGCCTCCTGTCAATGAAAGAGGTAACAGACATCCCCAGTGAGGGGCTGGGAGCAGCTGGAGAGCCAGGCAGCAGAACAGAGCAAGGGGAGACACTCATTATTCTCCTTAATTCACTCAGCTGACAATTGTCACCAGCCTGACTTCCACAGCAGAGAGAAACCCTCTTTCTCCTGGCTTAAGGTCTTGAAAGGATCACATTTCATTTCTTAAAAAAACCTCATTTCTTCCCAACATACACTTAATGACAAACCAGTTTTCAGTCTGTATCTTTTATCAGTTATTTTTACTTTTTAAAGGAGCTGAATGGGGTTTTCAATTTATTTTTGGTTTTTAAAAATAAATCCAAACNATACTTAGATGATAAAGCTTTAAAACAATCAGAATTAAATCAGATAAAGATTTAATTACCACTAAGGTTAAAAAAAAAAAAAGGATTATTTGCTATAGCCACTTACACAGGGCGAGTTCCAAATTTAGAGTTGACACAACTGACACGGGCAACTCAGCATGCACTGATAATTTTGTCATCAAAGTGATAAAAATTCTAAGCTCAAGGCACTTTCTTTGATTATTCTTTAACACAGTTTGCAGTAGGGTACTAGGACTGGATGATCCATCACCAAATGTATTTCCTTTCTCAGCTGCTGAGCTCTTAAGACAGTTTAAGGAAATATCTACCCCACGTGAGGCTGGATCTCCTCAAGGCAGAAGGTGCCACCAGGTGACCCCTTTGTCCATTAGATGGCAGAGACACAACAATTTGTGGATCTGCACCAGGAATGCTTTGGAGAAAACGTGCATGATCTCAAACTATGCCTAAAATCAATGTGAATATTGATGTACAATGAGGTCTTTAATGGCAAAATCCTTACAGTTCTTTACATCAACCAAATAATTAAATTAAAAAGAACTAAATGTTTTCCTAATTAAGCAGCGTGAAGTGCCAAATACTGATCTATTTTCATCTCCAACATGTTTCTATCATTTTTTTCCTTGCAATCCCTGATGTTCCCCCATTAAAAAAAAAAAAACAAAAAAAACCCTCATAAAAAAAGCTGTCTTACAAATCCAAACTAAACCTCCAAGTCTTATACAAGAAAGCAGAGAAAAGTTATAGAAGTCACTCCAAAATGTTCTCATTAGCACTTTAGGTAAGAATGAGAATGAAAAAATGAGCTCTGTGAGGGCTGAGTGTCACAGCTATTTGCTGAGGCTATTATAATCATATCAATGCCTTATTGAATTTCATAACCACGGTTCTACATCCTTCACTGACAACTATCACAGAGCTTAACTCAAAACTCCAAGTCAGAATGAAGGCAAAGACACAATATGCTTACATACTGAAGAAAATAAACTCTCATAAGGTCAGATTTATTTTATGGTTAAAATAGGGACAAACATAAAGCTCCCATTCCTATCTTAACCCTGGTGAAACCATAAAAGAGTTGGATGTAAATCTCACATATTGCGTCTGTACTCCCCGTTGTGCATCAGCACTGCACAATACAACTCCACAGAGAACATTTCACTGGTTTTATCCTGCATGAGAACCTCATTCAGTGCCAGGAACGAGGCACTAATTCCATTTCTGCTACAAAACTCACCGGGAATCAACCCCAGCACCACCAGGCTCAAACCTGGAGTGGGCAGCATCAACCCACTGGTCTCAGGCACAGGGAGAGCCTCCCTGGGAACACACCATTATGAGTAACTCAAAGCTGGCACGAAGCAAACCTTGCATGATCCTAACACAGCTCATCCTCCCCTGCCTGCACCAGTGAGTCATGCAGTGCAAAGGGAAGCAGTGCCTTTATGATATTTAGGTTTTTCCTTACACACAGGTTACACACGTAATTTGCTATTTACTGAACCCTCCAAACTTGGCAGCAGAGGGAGACTGCAGGATTGCCAAAATAACTGGGGAGAATTAGGACTAGACGGTGCAGTAATGACAAAAGCCTTGGGAGACAGCCCACAGATGTTTCCTGATGCTGAGCAGAAACTGCCTGCAAACCCAACGTGTAAACAATAAACTGGTCAGCAAGCAAGGCAGAAGTGGAATATTCAGTGGCTCAGTGTGTAAAACACCTCACCTGCCTGCACTGTCCTGCACCAGGGGCTGGTGCCATGGCAAATTCTGGGAGGTGTCAGTCTCCAACAGGCAAGGAGAAAAATAAGATCTGTGACTTAATTGGGCCACAACTTTATTAACCTACTTCTTCAGGGAGCTCCCAGTGATGGCTCACACGGTGTAGAACCATGATTCATTTTTTAATCATTTCTGTCTGGCAAAAAGCAGTGTCAATGTTTCCCTCCCTCCTCCTCTTCACAGCCAAACTCCTCTGAGGAACACGGGAGGATGCAGGTGTGTGTGGCTGCCCCCACTGCCATCACCCCTGTGCTGTACCCCGAGCTTGCTAAGGACAACTTCAATCCCCCAGGGGAGTTCTTGCACAGGCAACACGAAGATATCACAGTCATTCAGCTCCTCCTTGGTGCCAGCTGAGTGTGGAGACAATTAACAGCTCCCTGCACAGCATTTCCCACCGGGAAGGGCGACACTGATACCTTACAGAGAAACCCTCCCAAGGAACACACTGCATCCAGAAGGCAATTGCACATTCAGGTCACTCCTGCTGCCTCCTGGCCTTGTCACCACCTGAAAGGCAGGTCTGATAAATCCCAGCCAGTCCTCCATACACAGTCCCCCTGTCAAATCCCAAATGAATCTTGTTTACATGCAGAGCAAACACTTCACAAGGCTCTTCCTGGGGGGAATCAGCCCATCTGGTCCTGTCTTGGCCAACCAGGAATGGTTTTACCTTTGAGGTAGAGCTGCTAATTTCCAGGGGAATTGCCTGTCCATTTGAATACCCAGCGAAGAGNTTAAAAGAAGATTTAGGCAACAGAATTAGTAGCGTGAAACTCAGCACACGTGCTCTGAGAATTTGTAAGTCTTGAAAGTAAAACATCTCCTTTAAGTTGGCAGGTTCCAGAAAAGCTCCAAAGATTCCAGAGTTACACCACCAGAGAATATGTCAATTGTCTGGCCAAGAGCATAAAAAACCTTCTTGTTATTGTTGTTAGAAACCAAATGACAAGCAATTCATTTCTGCACTGCAATTCAGTGCAATTTATTGGTTGATTTGCTGTGAGGGATTTTAGCTACATACTAATACACATACTATAAAAAGAATGCAAATTCAGTAAGGCAAGTCTAAATGAATGAGACATAACATTTTCTCACAGTTTGCAAGAAATTAACCTTTAACGTCTTTTCTATGCTTTGGGAACAGCACTTGGCCAAAAGCTCTTACAGTAATAAAGCAGTGACCCATAGCAAAGAATAAATGTCAGAGTGAAATGATAACAGCAAGCCTATTTGCCAGAAAGTGGTAATTTATAAGATTTTAATTTGAGATCATCATGGGGGGTCAGCCTTATCAAATAATTCAAAATGTAGGTCACAATTATAGCCCTTGAAGTGTGGTTCTGCTCTGAAATGTGACTGCAGAAATGGCATGTTTATTATTTCTAAATGATTTTTTAATCAGATGCATTGAGCTTACAAGTAAAATACTAATGGGACAGACTTGCTTTTTGCTTTCTCCATTTTTTACATTTGTGTAGCTCACTGATTTCACCACTTATTTCTGATTTACCTTCCCCTAAAAGGAAAACCAAACCTCTCAGTTTCCCACTTTCCCGCTTGAAAGTTCCACAGAACCAAATTACGTCCTTGTTGTTCCCTGTGTCACCAAAAGCTTCCAACAATTTTACACATTTCTGGGCTAACTGGAATGTAAAGCCCTCCCAATTCTCTAAGTAATAAGGAAAAAAAAATCCAATCCAGCTCTCACTTCAGGCAGATTCCTTGGGTGGTGTCAGTCAGTGTGGCTGCATCACAATTGATGGAGTTCTCCATCAAAATCAATGGAGTTCACTCACCCAAAGCTTTCCCTACAGCACTGTCCATGGGTTTGCTGGCTCCTCCAGTCTAAAGGCAGAAGGAGAAAAGGCTTTTAACACGATTTTAAATCATCCTGCCCGAATCAGTAACTGTGAAATGCTAACACCTGTCTGGAGCAGAGCACCCGGCGTGGATGGAATCCAGCCTTTGTTTCAAAGGGAGCCAGACTAGGAGATGGTCCAGGAAAAAGGAAAGAACCATCAAACACATTTCCTACCTTTTCTCACAGCATTTTCCAGCCCTGTGATCTCCAGTTCCAGGTGGATCCTTGATGCAGTGCAGTGTAATTGTTCATTACTCCCAGCCCTCCCTCAGAGATGCACTTGGGGCATTTCCAGAGAAACTGAATTCCTTTTGAACCAACAGAATTAATCGAGAAAAAGTGACTGAGGCGTGGCTGCAGAGAAGTGTGTTTGCTCCACCAGTGCCTGGATGGAGACAGGAATGTTTTTCCTGTGCAGGAGGGGCCTTGCTGTCAATAGCACACACAGCCAGGGAGTCAATATTGCTGCTGCTAAGCAAGCTCTGTTCATCCTCTTGAGCCTTGAGAATTTGTGCCTTTACTTCTTCCTCCTTTAAGCTACAATGAAACTTATGAAGGCTGAAAAAGCCCTTATTCCTCTCTTCGGCAAAACAAGCTGTAAACATGGAGAACAAAACCCACCAAGAACAAGCTGAGAGTCAATTAGAGTTTGATTTAGTAGGATTTAACACAATGCAAGTGAGATGACATGAAACATCTCCATATCTTCATTCCAAACAGGGCCGTACTCTAGTTTTATCACGTCTCTAATTTTATTTAATAATTTTATTCCATAATTAAATTTCTGCAGTCATTCTGCCTTTAGATATCTCTCTTCTGTCACAACTTTCTGCCAGCATGTGCATTCATAAAACTCAATACTGACATGCCAATGGATGAACAAAAGTCTGCCTTTGCCTGTCATGGGCTAAAAAACAAACTCAACCACAAGATGAGAGATTACACAAGACTGCTGGACTCAGAATCTCAACGAGCAAACTCTGCCATTATTCCAAAATACTTTAAAATCCACGTCACCCCCTCCAAGGTATATTCCCAAGAGAGGGAATGACTGACCTGTTACACAGACTGAAGAGCTGGTGGCATTGTCTGGGGGTGACAACTGAGCCCAGGCAAGCATGACATTAAATATAACACCTTTCCTTATAAAACAAGGTAGGAGAAATGCAACAAATTATTTCTTACAGACAATTTGTTGCTTAATGGCCTGAAGCAACTCCAAGGGCTGTTAAAGCTGATAAGACAGTCCTTAACCACAGTAGCAATCTATACACTGGGATTAATGCCATCATAAAGTTTAAGCAATGGTTTATAACTCCAAATATTGGCAGAAGCAACCAATTTTCTGTCTCTTGGAAAGCAGGGCATCTTACATTAAATAAACCATAATTCAAAAGCAAGAAGGGAGAGAAAAGAAATACCCCTGCCCTCCAAATGAATAGGTTTCACTTATTATAGTCTGCACGTTGAAAAATACCTAATTATGAGTCAAGAAACAGGACATGAAGTAATGCACTGAGAGCACCTTTCTGCTGCTTTCCCCAGGCTCTTCAGGCAGCATTTTAAGGCTGATGCACAAGGCTTAGCAGGCACAGAAGGATAAGCTGCTTTCAGGAGACAAATGCCTGGCAGTGCATGCTTGGTCACAAATGCACACGAAATGACTGGAGATCTTCCAGAAGCAGCTGATAATTTGTCTGATAGTGTGCCAACAAAAATAGCCTAAAAACCACATCCTCTTTAATGGTACCTAGCTCTTCAAAGCTTCAATGGACAGTCCAAAGCTCTTGAAAAGAAAGGATGAAAAACCTGAAGGGTGACAGGGAGAGTCAAAACAAACCCAAAATTAGTCCTAAGAAACGCTGCACCCCGGTCAGAGCTTTCAGGCAACTCCACTGGGGTTCCAAATCCCAGCAAACTACCTCGTTACATTTCCAACATTGAACTCCTGATCCAGACTGGGAAAAACACTCAGGGATCATTTCTCTCCTCGAGTCATCCACTACATTTGAGTTTCCAGATGGGTCTAGAGCAGATGCAAGTTGCAGGCTGGATTCCCATCACGACAGCTTGCCTTTTGTCACAAAGGATCAAAAGCAGGTTAATTGATATTAGAGGTATCTTTTAAGACTCGTGTGCAGTAAGAGCTCTAAGATGAAAGCACAATATGTTTCAGTGGGCACATCTGAGTGTTTTGTAGCTTTGCTTGCACTGGCAGACAGCGTTGAGGGACTTGGCAGAGTGACACCATTTGATTTATCCCTGCTGCCTCCTTGGACAGTGCCAGCACTGGGGTCTGTCCAGGGCTGGGGCTTCTCTGTACTGCTGGGATAAACAAAAAACCACACCAAAACCCCAAACCAGAAAAATCAAACAGCATTTTTTTTTTCCTCTTTGCAACTGCAAGTTAAAAAAAAAAAAAAAATCTAAAATGACGAACCCCACATTTTAAGTTTTAAGCTTTCAGAAATTACACTGATATTTTAGCACTTCAACACCTTGTGTATTATCTTGCCACTTTCTTCTCTCTAAGTGGCTACATTACTCTTGCAAACTAGCAAAGGGTGTGGAAATATTTATTACCATCTATATTTTCTGCAGAGATCATCAAAGGACAGTGAAAAGTATCTGTGTGCAGAGAGGGGGAAAGAGAAACGCAATTACTCCTGCTTGATCTGTTTATTCCACAAGTTGGACACAAGTCATTGCCGTGACATTTTCATTTTCCTGGATACACGACTGGGTTCTAATCTCATTTGTGCTGGTGTAAGCACAGGAGGATCAGCAAGCTTTCCCCCCATTTACGTTTTGGGAAGTAACAGCAGGAATCAGGCCCCCCTAACCCTTGATCATTAATTCTGGTTCACCTCTTGCATGTAACAGTAGCTGTCAAAAAGATTTTGGAAAACTGTCAATCTCCGCTAAGAGATAAAATCTTGATTAATAAAAATAATTTAAAGCTGAGTTTGTTCATTGGAAAGAGAGGTCATTGGCACTATGGTGTCAAGAAGCCAATATTTTACAAACACATGGTATTCTTAGGGGAAATCAAAGCAAAGTCTGTACAGAGCCTCCTGCCAAGTGAGCTAACAACTCCATTTAACAAAACAAAATCATCCCCATGCTTAGAAGAACTCTTTCCTTAACAAATAAAAATCAAAGCAAAATGCAGACCAAAGCGAAATTACTTCCATGATCAAATCAGAAGCTAAGGGCCAAGCTGTGCTGTTGGAGGAAGGGGAGGGGATGGAGTTTTGCTTTTAACAAGCCAGAAGACTAATGGAAATGATCAGCAGTGAAAATTCAGTTATCTGGGCTCCTGTTCCACTGGCCCATTATTCACCGTGAAGCCACCAAACAGATTTGAGTTTCTGGCCCTGCTACTCTGAGAAAGCCCAGGGATGGACTCCAGAGGAGCTGGGATTATCTCAGCCTGGCTGCCCTTTGATCTGCACCCATGAGCGGGCGTGCACCTGCTCCCACCCCAGCTCTTTGGGCATCTCTCCCCCAGCTTGCTCAGCTCCCCCTGAGAGCAGCAATAACTGGGTTATTTCACCTACACCTGCTGCAAACCAGCCCTGGGCCAGGGCACTGCCATTCCTGACCCCTTTGAGACACCAAACCAGCCCGCTGAGGGCATTCCTGTACTGGGCTATGGTGTTTTTGGGGATAAAAAACCTCCTTTCCATCTCTGAGCAGTCATGCTTTTATAGCATCACAATGCACTGATATAGTGGGGAATCATCCCACCAGTTAGCTGATATATGGGAATACAACACTTCTTAGTGTTTAGCTGGTGGTAAATTTCCAGGGTACACAGAGATTTTTGCTCCAATTTTTAATTTGGATGAACTACCCCCAGATGCAACGCAGATCAGTGAGGGGCACCTCCAGCTAAGCTCAGAGAGCAGCTCCAGCGCTCAGAATCCTCAGATCAAAACCTAAAATGCCTTTGCATCAGGTTTCCCTTACTGCAGTTACAAGAGGCTACGCCTAAGAAGGGAAAAATAAAAGTCAAGCTTCATCCTGTGCCTCTGTGAACGGCGCTCCTGCGGGTAGGAGTGTGTGTCTATGTTGCAGATAACTAACTAGCTACATGACAATATGCATTGGAGATGAAACCAAAGCAAATGCCAGCATGATATATTGTGTCAGTAACATCAAAGGAGAAGGGGAGGGGAAGTGAGTGTGAAAATCAAACAGAGTACTTGGGAAAGAAAGCTAATTTTGAGTTTGATGTGCACGAGTGACACTCATTAAAAATTGACGAGTGCATGTGAAAGGATGCCACCTGGGATTATGCAACTGCTAATTAACATTTAACACCATTTTCTAACCTTATAAAATATTCTTAGCCTGCTGAAGGCTTCTTCATAACAAGCACAATGGGAAAAAAAAAATAAAAATCCAGCACCTAGCAACAGCAAATGGAATGGGAAAACTTTATGAACTTTATAAAGCAACACAGAAGGCACAAAGGGCTTAAAGGGAGAGTGGCAAGGCAGCAGCATCCTTGACAGGTGAAACACCTGTACCTGTGCCCTGTTCCCTCTTCCCTGCACCAAAGGGACAAAGGAGCAAAGGGATGTGGCACTGGCTACAGGCACTGGTGGCTGAATGTGTGTCCTGGGGCACTGATGTTCCTGCCCACAGGATTCACTGCATTTCCACGGAATCATCACTTTTTGGGTTGGGAAAGACCTCTCAGTTCATCAAGCCCAACCTTTAACCCACTGCCAAGCCCACCACTAAACCACGCCCCTACGTGCCCGGTCCATACATCTTTTAAACACCTTCAGCACATATTAATATTAAATTAATATAAAACCCAGCATGTTTTAAATATTTTCCAGCATAGCACCTGATTTCACCCCATAACTGAGAGTATTACATGAGGTCTCCCACCCTTGGAATTTATCATGAGCCTTGCAGTAGCTGCTAATATTCCCCCCAAAAAATCCTTCTCCTGGATTCCTGCC
This sequence comes from Horornis vulcanius, assembly GCA_013401035.1. Taxonomy (NCBI): domain Eukaryota; kingdom Metazoa; phylum Chordata; class Aves; order Passeriformes; family Scotocercidae; genus Horornis; species Horornis vulcanius. Next base: position 51,444 of record VZUA01040812.1, read on the forward strand.
ACTAGCCAGCAGGGAAATCCTGGCTTTTAGTCTTTTTTAGTCTTTTCCATAATAGTGGTCAGGGGAGATATGGACTCCAAAGCACGAGCATCTGTTCTAGCTCTAAGTTCACATGGATTTGGGGTCCCAAAATAGCAATTTTTTAGAAGCTGAGTAGGAAGTTCTCTAGAGAAAAAGGGAGGATAATTAAAAAGAACAGGAGAAAGTAAGAGAAAGTGGAGGGGAAGCAGATGAGGTGACAAGAAGAGCTGAGCCTGGTGGAGCAGAGCATTGCAGTGAGGGAGGAGAAAGGGGCAGATTTGCTGATTCAGAACAAAATCTGAGGAGCCTGGGAAGATGCACTCCAGAGCATCTTAAAAAACCCAAGCCCAAAGCAAGAAAATTAATAGATTACATTTGGGTTTGGCTATTTCAGGCGTGTGTTGACATTGTGCTGTTTCCTAGTTTAAACAAAGAAGGGAGACCAGAGGGACAAACCCAAACAGACCTTGCCTTTTCCAGGGCCCAGCGTGGGGCACCCAGCAGATCTCCCTGCTGGAATGACAATATGGTTCTTTGCAGAAATGAGACATTTTCATAAACCCAGGAGCCTTCCAGAATTTTACATACACATCCCAGAAATAAAGTGCTTTTTAAAAGATAAACACCTAATGCTGTCTGTGTACAGTGGAACTTTATGATAAAAGATGGCCCCGTGATATGGCTCTAACTGCACAATACTGACATATTTAGGTAGATTTTAATTAATACATTGGTATTCATACAGCATGCCCAGGAGGATTCTTGTGTCTTTTTTCACATGCTTCCAGATGAACTTGCTAATTGAATAGTTAAATGCTTTCCAAAGAGGCAAGACAGAGACTCTCCCTTTTTTCACTGGGAAAAGGGAATGGGATTAATTCTTACAAATAATTCTCCAGCACAGTCAAAATTTTTTAAGAGAGAGTGATACCTCTGCCACTTTGAGATGTGTCCCAGATTAACCATGTTCCTTAGGTTCCACAGATACCAGCAGCTGTTGATGTAATGTCATTTATCCACACCCAAAAGATGTGAGGTGTTGCCTTGCTCTCATGAACAACTCTCGTTCCATCCTGGACGAGGGGTAATGGGAACAGCACACATGCAGGGAGGGCTGAGCACACAGAAAACAAAACAGAACAAGTGCAAAAGAGAGGGGAAAGGGGATCAAAAGATAAGCAAAGAAATGTTCCAGTTAAAACAGAAACAACAGGAAAGCCCAAGACAGTCGGGGGACAAAGCAAAGCAGGGAAGGGGGAGAAAATTGCTTCTTAAGTAGAAAAAAAGTAGTTTTCTCTTGCTGAATTTGAAGCAGTGAACTTTCAGATGCTCACCTGGGACTGTCCAGGCCTCTCCCTGCAGCTCCTGCCCTGTGGCTGTAATGGGGCAGTGCCAGGTTTGGGAACAGCTCTGGAGGCACTGAAGCTGCACCCAGAGCAGGACTCTGCTGCAATCCAGAATGAGCCCTCTGTGAACTGCAAAGCAGGAGTGTGCTCGGAATAGGAAACAGGGGGAAGTCAACAGACAAAAGAAGAATTAAACCTCTGTAAATAAGAACATTTTCCTTTCTTATGAGCCCTCTCCATGACCAACATCCATTCACACTTCTGAGCATGCCTGATCTCCTGCTTTGATTTACAAATCCCAGATATTACACTGGCTCTCTCCCTACAAATTGCAAAATCTGCACTGAGAAAAAGGAGAGAATGAAGTCTAGATTGTTTTTTTAAGAATTATATTTCATCATTACCATTGTTTCAAAAAAAAAAAAAATTAGGTATGGCCTTCTCTGAAATGGCCCCTGTTTGAAATGTGAAACTATATTTTCACATGAAGAGATACTTATTTTGCAGAAAAACCAGAAAGATAAAGCTCACTAATTGCCATGAACTGTCATCTTCACAGGAAAGAAAAAAAAAAAAAAGATCAAACACTTTAAAATCTGTCTAAAGCTTCTAACCCTTAAGCTAATAAAAGAAAAAACAGTAAATCAGCTTTAAAAATATACTACCCAAAATTTTATATTTCTAGAAAATCATGTCTCTGAAAACTATTACACCCCAAGTATGAGGTAAGAAAAGTCAATACCCTGTGTTACATGCCAGAAGGAAATAGGGCAATTAAGGAAAAAAAAAAAAAAGAAAAAAGAAAAAAAAAAAAAAGGAAAGAGTCTGGAAAAGCCTATTCAGAGCACTGGGGAGCAGGTTATTTTGATTGCCAGTATGCAAATGAGGAAGAATGTGGATAAATGGCATGCGAGGATGTGATTTTGTTTCTTTTTTTTAAAAAACTCTCGCTAGAGTCTTCCAGTTTTTGAGCTTTCTGTTTCTATAGTGAAGCATCAATTTAAGGCTTTCCTTATTTATTTATTTTCTAAGTGTTTGAGCTTGGAAAACCACTGAAAGTGAATTCTGGAGTACATTTAGAGCAGGTGGTTTGTTTTGTTCAAGGTTATTGTCAACAACTGATCATATAAGAGATGCTTTTATATGTCCATCCTTCCTTGATTTATATTTTTCTGTCTGTACCCTGAGGCAAAACCAAAACCCAAAGACATGGGAGTGGATTTTCTCCAGCAAAGCGCTGATTCCTGGGTCCACCATGTTTGTCACCTGTTTCAAGGGACTCAGAATCCAAGATATTTTGAAATAATTAGTGCAGAGAGCTACACCTGCACAGGCAAATATGATCAGATCCACAACCAGGACAAATATTAACAAGGAAAAGAACCACGTTCACTGGGAAAAATAACCCTTTTAAATACCAGGCATGACAGAGTCCTCCTGCTTCCTGCCAGCTTTTCCTTTGGTTTATTTGCAGTTGATAACACAAGAGTTTGTTGGAAATTTCCATTCTGATTTGGTAAATAGGAATATGAGTAAATCTTCAGCTGTGCTGAATGAAAACTCAAATGGTTTGTCCAACAAACTTAAAAACTGAAGTTTGGGTACTGGAAGGTTAAGACAACCAGTCATTACTACAGGATATTTTTGATGAGTTTCCTGTATAAAACCAACATTCTCAAAAGGAAAACTAATTGAATTTTCTCTTCTTCAAGAAAAAAAATTAGAGAAAAGTAGGTAGAGCATAAAAAGAACTGTGATCCCTGTCCATATCCTCAGATTACAGTAATATAAATTCATCACATTTTGATTTTAGTAAGTAGTAGGTTATATAAAATGGAGAAGGAAACAAAGCAGCTGCAGCCAACGACACCAAGATCCTTTCCACAAAAAAAAAAAAAAAAA
>VZUA01040812.1:55219-66473 GCA_013401035.1 Horornis vulcanius
AAAAAAAAAAATCTTACAAGATTTCATCTCTAGACTTCAAAAATAGGACATACTAATGGAAAGAAAAAGGATCACTCGAGTTATTTTTATATTCAAATTTGAATTTTTTCCCCCAGAGGAATCCGTTTTTGTGTTTCCCAGAAGAATATAGTACAATTCCATCCCTGCTTTGAATTAGGAAAGCAGAATGAAGGAATTAAGATTTTTAAAATAACTATCAAAACCATGCCTTGGATTTCTGTGTTTGTGCTCTTGCTCAGTAATGACTCGCCACTCACCCCCTGAGGAGCAGAATAAATTAAGCATGTACCATATTAACAAGCTCCTTATTCTGGGGCTGACTCCAACATCCCTGCATGGCCCTGCATTGTGTGCAGGAGATGAGGTGCTCCAGGCCTTGGAGAACAGGACTTCACCCTCACACTGCTGCCCTGCCCTCCAGAAGGGCAGGCCCTGCTGGGAAGGGCTCCCAGGGGGAACCAGGTGGGCAAAGAGGGTCCTCAGTGTGCCCTTGGTGATCACAGCCCCACCTGGGTCAGCACCCTGGCTGCCTCAGGACTGGGAAAGCAGCACATCAGGAGGGAAAGGATAAAAGCATAAAATAGGCTGACTTGGAAGGGACCTTAAAGCTCATCCAGTTCCAGCGCTGAGATGTGCAGGGGCACCTTTCACTGTCCCAGGCTGCTCCAAGCCCTGTCCAACCTGGCCTTGGACACTTCCAGAGGCAGCCACAGCTGCTCTGGGCACCCGTGCCAGGGCCTTATCTCCTCACAGGCAAAAGTTTCTTCCCAATATCGCGTCTAACCCTGCCCTTGTTCATTTTGAAGCCATTCCTCCTTGTCCTGTCACTCCAGGCCCATGTAAAGTCCCTCTCCATCTTTCCTGTACTCCCTTCAGGTCCTGGAAGGCCACAATTGGGTCACTCCAAAGCTTTTCTTTTGCAGACACCCCAATTCTCCCAGCCTTTCCTTCTAAACTCTGTTCGTATTCTTTTGAGATTTCCTAAAACAAAACTTGCATCTGGGACACAGAATCCAAGTCTTGCAGGTGAGAACAGAATTTGTGTAATTTTTCAAAACTCATTTGTACTTTTTGGGGGCTCCACATACTGCAAAACTGAGTTTCCTCAGATTGTGCTGCTTGAAAAAGTAATTTTTCACTTTCTCTTAGGAAAGGAAACATGGGCAATTTTGTTTTGCAGTAAGAAGAGAAAGGCAGAGAAAGATTATGAGCTTCAGGAAAGGAAAACCACTAAAATAATAAAAAGACCTTTTTAAATTTCACCCCTGATATTTCAGAACCAAGACCTGAATTCCTCCGGAGGATTTGTCAAGGAATAATTTCAATCTGTTCCCTCTGCCGGAATTAACATGAGAACATGAGACTTCATCAGACAGAAGTGAAGCCCAGACCTGAAAGATTAGACCTGTAAGTGCAAAACCATCGGGCATTTCAGGAACTCCTTTCTCCAGCAGAGCTGCTCCCTTGCAAAGTTTTTCCAGATGATACTGCACAAGCGGGGCATTGCTCGGGATGTGAACAAAAGCTTTCACCAGCAGGAGGGGGGGAAAAGCAGCCACATTATTTCATTCTGAGGAGTGGTGTTGTACAGCAATTACTTTGCATGAAATCTTCCATAATGAATTAAGAACCCCGAGTTAGTGCAGCAGCCAGGCTGACAGAGCAGGCAATCCATCACAGAAATGATTCATAAATTAAACCATCCCCAACTAAGGCCTTCACATATCACTGTGTAATAGCTCCTAAGGAGTCATTATGGGTATTCTGTCAATAATGCATAAACTTCATCACCCTTTTAACTCCCACCTCCCCTCAGATCCAAACAGTAATGGCCCATCACTCCTTCCCCCATCCCTGATTCCTGGGTGCTGTTTGCTCACCCCGTGGAAGTCAATGGAAGTGCTGCCATTGATCTTCAGCAACACAAGCTTGCCTTCCCCTCCCCTTAACTCTAACAAATAAACAAATTCAAACTTAGCAGTGCTGCCAGGGCTGGAGGTGCCTGCAGAGGACAGGGAAAAACCAAGGAAATTAAGGATTAAACACCACATTTCTCATATTGCCAAAGCTCTGTGCAAACCATCTTGGTGTGTTACACAACATGCAGAGAGATGAGCTCGTCTGTCACCAATTTCATGAATCCCCCTCAATTTTCTGCTTTCACATTGCACTCTCACATGCACTTCCACTGATAAGAATTGAAAAAGCCACAAGAAAACATCTCATTCAACATGGCCTGAGAGACTTGGTGGTTTTTCTGACATATCCCACCAGACTCAAAAAACCCTGAACTCTCAGCTACAGATCAGCACTGCCCAGGTGAGCCCTGCTGGAAGGCACCTCCTGGAGCATCAGGGTCCTTCAGAAGCACCTCAGCAGTGCCTGCCAAGGAGAGGTGCTTTTCAGGTGAAGTGTTTTATATCAAGAAGTAAGCAAAAGCATCATTTGAAATCTGAAATACATTAGGGAACAAAATAAGAGAATGTGAGTCTGATATTTTGCAGCCCGTGTTTGAAGCCAGCTATTTGCAGAGAGTTCTTTCAGTAAATTCAGAAACAAGTCTATTAATACTAAACCATACACAACAGGTTATACTTTATTAGTTTACAAACTATTTAGCAGAAGGAAACTTTTCTTTCTTTTAAACACCTGAGTAAGTTAAACAACGTGCTTTGTTACAAGAAACTATCCTGTAACTTGGTGTGAAACAACACAAAAGCAACGCTCCAAACAGCACAGGGATTGTGCTCAGAAGTTAGATTTATGAAAAGAAAACAGAAAAAAAAAATCCCTTTTTTAGCACGATGTATTTACAAGAGAATTTTTACCACCCACAAAATCTCTCAGTTTACAGCTCTATTTGAAATGAAAGAAAATTAATATTCTGGGGGGGGTTAGAGAAGGATGCCCTTTACTGTGCAGCAGAGTTGGTCTGAGCAACCTGCAGCTGCACACACCCAGAAAAGCACAGTAAAACACAGCCTGGCTCATTACTGCAGCTCCTGCAAGTCATTGCTATTCTTCTTCCACCTTGCAGGGTTCACTGGCAGATCAGTCCCATCAATTACTGCTCTGTGCTACCAGGCTCTGATATTACCTCAAGGAAAGCTCTGCACATCCAAATTCAAAGGCTGCCAAGGTGCAGTCGTGACTTAAACATCATCATTTAGTTCTCACACGCACCAAGGAAACCCATCATTGTGAAAATGGGTAATCAGCCAAATAATCTCACGTTCACTTCATTTACAGGTCTGCAGCTTGTAGTTTTATAAACACAGTGAAAGTGTTGGGGTGTTTCAGCAGTAAATATTATTCATGGTGTACTGGAATTTTCCAGGTAACAAAAAAGAAAACAGCGAGAGTGAGATGATGAATACAAACTGCAAGGAACCACGCACCCTGAGTTTCTTTCCAGTATTACTCTTCAGGATGGTTCAGATACTTCTCTTTCAGGGATTTTATGCATGGTAAGCAGTAAAAGTAACCAGAAATATTTTCATTGCCCCAGCCTTCTGGACCCACCAGGATAAATCACCTCTTAGAATAGTAGCACCAAATACTTCATGTCAGTTCAAACCTCTGGATGCTTAAACCCATCCTTTACTTCACCAGTAATTACTTTTTTAGAAAAAGAGAAATATTACGTGCTTGACAACTTAAGCCAGCACTGACACATTAATCTTTCTCTTCAGGTGGTGTCTCAGACTGAGCATTGCTCCCAACAGCAAAGCCCTGACTTGGGGAGACACAGACAGGAGAGACACCTCCACACTGGGGAAGGTCACTCTCCTACTCACCCTATTGCTGTCTAAGAGTTGATAGATTTGGAAGAGTTAGTAATTATTTTTTTCCCTAAAAAATTAATCCAGACGGGGTTTTATTTTCATTTCTTCACTCTGTTGTTTCCATACCTGAACACGAGGAGCCTTGAACTCTCCCACAGCTCCCAGTTGTGTTTATGCCAAGGCTGACCCTGATGCTCGCCCTCTTTAGCACCAACACAAACATATTTTTCCCAGGGTATCCAATAACCTGAAAACCATCATTTCCACCAGTAAGAATTTTGAATTTTTCAACTCCTTGCGTTCCCATTAAAAACAAACCAGGAATTCTGCTGCTGTGCAGGTGCCAAGCAGGAGCTGCCACTGAAGCACAGGAGGCACAAACGGGACAGTGACACTGACAACAGTGGCTGCAACAGGGACACGGCCTCAAGTGCTGTCAACAACAGGGAGTGAGCCCTGACAAATGCAGCCAGGAGGCTTTACAGGAGCTGAGTCTCTTCCCCAGGTCAGGCAGGGATGTGAAGGGCAAGGACATGGCACTGGCTTCTGCCATCCCACAGGACATTCACACCAGCACCACGGCTCAGGGGAGTTTGTGCCCTCCCTGGGAGCCTGATTTTACATCTGACATGGCTGCACAGGCTCTTACCTGCTGCTCTGAGAGCACCAGGCTGGTGTCAGAGTAGACCTGTAATATTTTTTAGGATAATAAGTGGTGGGAGAAGCAGCCAAGAAAATGCCCGTGCTGCAGCGGGGGGGAGTCCTGAGAGGGGAGTTTTGTTGTTATTGTTCTCCTTGGTGTATTTAATATACAAATATATGGACATGGAATCTGATTTGTATTTTATACCCTCCAGCTCTATAATCCTGGCTCAGTGTCCCTGTCACTCAGCAAGAACTGTTCAGATTTAATGGTGGCGCTGGCATCACATGGTGAGGTTGAACATGAGACCTGTCCCTGTGCACGGGTTTGTGTAAGGAAAATCAGCTTCACAACTGTCAGGAGATATGGCATTTTGACTGTATTTGGTGAAAAATGACATCCACAATTCAGATCTGAGGGGTTGTTCTGGATCTGAAACCCAAGAAAACCAAGGTGCACTGGGACACAACCACCTGACACAAACCCCCTTTGTGGGCTCCTTGGAAGAAACAAATAACTCACCCAGAATAAGAATTCTCCTTTCACTGAGTTTTTTATGTACCCACATGCACAACAAACCTTACTTGAACTCTCTGTAGCATTTGCACTGCTTCTTATTCAGATGAGAACACAAATGCAATCCACTGGCTTCACGTCCTTGCTTCTTGCAGATTGACTTTTTTATACCCTTACCTGGCCTAGTTCCATTTATTAGGAACATATAAAAAATTATTGCCTTCTATAACTCTTCTTCAACAATGCCTCCAGCCTGAAGGCTTCATGAAGTTATAAGCAAAGATTTATATGTAATAAATTATTGAAAATGAAAAATATCTGTCTCCAACAAAAGTAATATATTTCAGGTAACAATGACTTTTCTAGTGAAGGGGAAGATAAAAGTGTATTTAGCAGGTATTCTGATACCATAAACTAGCATACAATATTTGCATGTTCAAATATATTACAGAAAAATATGTTAATTCAAATCTGACATTAAGAAATTACTTTCTATTGCAAATTGGAATTCCAAATGAAACAATAAGCTGCGCTAGACTTAGACAGCTACACAGTCCACTTGGCAAAGAGAAACCACCAATAAAATTAATAACCCCCCCCAAAAATACCCAGAAAAAAAAACCCCAAAATGCATATTAGTGGTAAATCCACAAAGAAATACTAGAATGAGATTTTCTGCCTTTGCAGCACACACTTTCTCACAAATATTCACTCATAAATTTCCCAAAGGAGTCCTACATCCACACCCCATCACTCAGTGCATAAAACGGTTCACAGCTCTTGTACAGAGAACCTGCTAAGTGGATTAAAGCTTATTTTTCATGTGTGACTTCATGATTTACTGTGTTTGGGCAAGGTTCTTCCTTGACTGAACTTGACCTAATCCATACATGATTTAAAGGGGATTTTATGTATACAAATGCAGAAATAGATAGTAAAGTACTTAGATTCATTATACTAGAAAACAATTCTGAGATTCAAAGTCTAAAGAGAGTTCTAAAAACCACTATCACACGTGCTTTTTATGTTCTTGTTTTTATAAATGAGAATAAAACCATTTTTACTGTTGATTTGACTCCAGAGTTCAGGATCAGATTCCACTAGTTTGGATATTTGAACTATTTCTATATCTTAAGTCACAGAACCTACAATGTATATAAAAGTGTCCAAACAGAATTTATACCCCCATTACAAATAACAGAACAAGCATGGAAGCCAAAATGGGAATGGCACATTCCCAACAACAGGAATGAAATCATATTGAAATAACACAATATAAAAACCTCGTAAGAAGTTTTCTTCTAAACTGCAGCATTAAAAAATTGTGCTATGGCTTAAATATAAAACGTTTCAGTCTATTACAATGACAGAAAAACTTTCTATAAAGTTGTTTCCATTCTGAAGGAAAAGGATGGTAGGAGACCAAGGTTCTAAGATGGCTACAGGAGGAAAATTCCAGTCTTGGAAACAATTAGCAAACACCCTCATTACTGCTGAAGAGGAGGTCACCACTCGTGTACCTGCCATGAGATTCCCTAGCACAGGGTGAGAATGAACTGTAAGTTCTGAACCCCAGCTGGTTCCAGGGATGTGAAACTTGCTGTGAAAGCTGACACTTTACCCTCCCCTCACTGGAAATTTCTCAGAACCATTTCAGAAATTCAGTGTAATAACGAATGTGAACACCAGCAGGCACCTACCACTAATTTAAATTGGGGCAGAGGCCGAGGGAACCCCAGGGCTCAGGGGTGAACAGCAGCCACAAGGCAAGTCCATTCACCTGGAGCTCATTTCAGCCATCTGGGCTCCATCCCTCCACCCATGTAACCAGGGAGTCTGGCCCTGTGCAGGACATCAGCCAGGTCTGTGGGAAATGGGAAACACTCCCCCAGCTGGGGGGAGGCTCTGCAAGCTGCTGCAGACTGGAGTAGGGAACGGGTTGGTGCCCAGAAAAGGCGACTCCAAGAGTGGTCACTTGGTTATGGAACAGGAAAGGGAAGAGAATGAAATGAAAACACAACACTGGTCTGAAAACAAAAATATGTAAGGACTTAGGTGGCGTGGCTGGGGCCACAGCAGCAGAAAATTGGGAGCTGGTTACTCTGACTGGTCCAGCTGCCCTGAATCCCCCCAAATGGGCATTTCCAGTTGGCCACCACGGTCCTGAAAAGTGCCATTGCATCCTACCTCATCATCCTTCTAGGAATACATCAGAAGAATCAGTTTTTAGCTCTAAACTCAGTTTCTTTTTCTAGCCTTGTGTACTGCTGACCAGGCTCTGCACAGAATTCAGATTTGCAGTTCACATTTGAAAAAGAAAGATAAAAACACAAAACCTGCCACCTTTTTCCCTACAGTGGTACATTTTTGCAGCAAAGGAATACACTTCCCTCCTACCAGCACATTTTTGAATGGTCCAGGAGATTGTCCCATTCCCAGGAGATCTTTAGGTTTATCTTGATCAGTTTATTGGCTTCCTCACACTGGTTTTCAACAGCACAGCAATTTCATTTTGAATCTAAAAGCATTATCAATTTTCTTTTTTATGCTGAATATATTACTGGCCTTGAAAGATCCTGGTATCAGAGCTTTCCCAAGAAGGATGGGTGGATTTACTCAGCCCTGAGAAAAGCTCCATTTCCAGGAGCTAGTCAGCAGACAGAACCTATTTCAGCTTCTTCCATCAGCAGGGTGGACTGTAAATACCTGCAGGAAGTAGATCTGCAAGTCAGATGGAGTCATCACTACCTACTCACTTTAATACCTTCATGATCACAATTTACCATTGAGAAGCTGCCCCAAGCTATTGCCAATTTATAGTGGACACCTACAAAGAGTATTAATGGCTTGTACTGTGATAAAATAGATTTATTGTCAATATAAATATACTTACTGCAGCAGCTTTTCTTAACTCTTTATTTATAAGGCACACCAGATAGCCCAATGAGCAAAAGGAAGTATTTCTGTATACCAGGCTTTTCACTTCATTTCCTAGAAAGATTACAGAACATTGTGGACACAAGGATCACACCAAAGGTTACATATTCTAATTTCAGAGAAAATAAAACACTGTGAAGAAAAGTAACTCTACAGAAATCCATGCAAATATTAGTCTGTATACTCAGGTTTTACTCTGAAATGAGCCCCAGACTTCAAAAGAAATGGAGTTGAGTTGATGGACCCTCTGGAGATATTTATCTGATAAAAGACTTTCAAATTATCCTCCCACCCCCATAAGATGTTATCTTCATAATGTACTAAAAAAAAAAAAAAATCCTGGCCTTTGGTATTCACCCAGCAGCCCTGGATGGTGCTGAAATTAATAAATAATAGAGCCACTAGCAACACCCTATTGATTTTCTGCCGGATTTGTCTGTCTCCTCAGAATTTTAAGAAGTGTTTAAACAGATATATCCATTATGTGTTGGAAGGAATGTTAAAACTCCCCAGTAGGGCTGTAGTTGATGACATATTGACAGTATCTCAGCCTGAAATAATTTTGGACATTCCGCTTGTGTTGTCTGCAGATGCAGAGCCAGAAACACCCAGCTGAAGGGCAAAGTGAAGGTCAAATGCCTGAAGCACTCAGAGAAAGCAGCTATACTTGAACACTATTGCTTCAACCCTTGGACGTCAGCTTGTGAAGACAGAAGCAATTCCTGTTATCAGCTGTACAAATAAAATTATTAAAGCATCAGACTGTTTTTCCATCTAAAAAAGTGCCCTAAGGACCGAGATTTTAACTCTGCTGCAAAAGAACTGAGCAGTTCTTATCTTCATTTGCTAATATAAACAGAATACCTTCACTAATTCCCCAAAGCAGCTCCCAGCTCCTTTGCAGAGCCTTCCTCAAAGTTCCTTCCCCATGCTCTGCTTCTGCTGTGGCCCAATTTAAGAGAGCATTTAGTACATTAAAACTGGAAGGCTTCAGATTTTCCATTTGAAATGTAGGGCACCAGAACACTGTCACCTTGCTAATAAAATGGGATGATGTGGCTTCAGAGCCATTTACCAACCCCTCGGAAACTTTCTTACATTTTAATGATGCACCAGTTAAATGGAAGAGCACACAAGAATTTTGGTGGTACTTTTGACGGGAGACTAAAACAAGCAGATGTTAATCAGCTGTGTAAATGCTCCTTTTTGCTCTGATCCTATTTGTTCCTCCTTTGCTCAAGCAGGAATGTTCTCCTCATTATGATCCTGATTAAGAAGTTTGATGTGCTGACCTTGAATATCAAATTAAGCTCCACGCTGCAAGCAAAGCATCCTATCTTCTCTAGTGGCTTATAAATTCATTAGACACTTTAGACAGAGTTTTAAAATTTGCTGACATTAAATTCACTCAATACGGCACAGAACTGTTAAGATTTATGAGGCAAATCCACAGTTAAGTGAAACATGCAATCTCCAGGTGATTTCCACCAGGAATCCTTCCCATCTAGGCCCTTGCCTTGTTTTTCAAACAATGCCCTATTAAATTCCAGACTCTTAATTATCTTCTCATTTTCCAGTCAAGTGATCAATAGCAGAGGACAGACAGCAGTCTGGCAGCTGCTGGGACGAGCCCCAGCCAGGAAGGCGACGGCGCTGGAGTCGGCGTTTGCTCGGTGAGACACTCGTGCTGCCCACCCCTCACCAGTTCAGAAGGAACAACTCCAGTGTGAAAGTTCTCTTGCTGCTGTGGAGTGAAAATAATTTATCTCAGATGGCATGTTTCTGAAGCAGCTGGATCAGAATTTTAAATCTTTTTGCCATCTATATTCCCCAAGGGCACAAGAAGTGAATCGAGGCTCTTTTTTGCTTTCATGGATTCTAGGCTTTGACAGGAGTTCACAGAGGAAAAAAAAAAATAACTTCTGAACATCAGGCAAGCCCTGTGTGCCTGGTCTTTGCTTAACAAGCTTTGTTTTCATTTTGGCAGAATATGTTTTGTTTGCATTTAAAAAGAGGCATTTGATATCAAATATGAGTGCTTAACTAGAAAGCAGCTCCACCAACAACACCAGCCTTGTCTAACACACAGGAAAAGACTCACAAAGAAAGTTAATTCAGTCATTTGTGAAGACACTTAAAGGGGATGTCAGGATGTAAACCTGCTCACAACAGGAAGGAGAGATGGTGAGAGGGAGACATGGGGTAAGATCAATCATTGGAGTAATATTCTCACAAGACTAATTTATCCGATATAAGGAAGGGTTTGTGTCACAAACCTTCACGCTGACAAGATTTAACTAAGCAGACACACTGCAGAGAAAGGGTCAAGATGAGGACACAGAGGCACCTAAAGCACCCAGCAGCCTTCCCTGAATACTCAGCTGAAATGATTCTCTCTCATCTTGCACATGGTGTGCGACACAGCAGTCTCAAGCCGTATGGCACCAAGGATGCTGATGTGCTCTTCTGCTGCCATCCTGGCCAGGAACCCAGAACAGCAGCAGCTGCCACAGGGATGTCTCTTCTTTCACATTGATCATTTTGTAAATACAGGGGATCAGCGCAGCTGTACAACTCGCAGCTCCAGGGTGGAGGCAGCATGGCTCACACCAAGACTTTCTTGGAAGTCTGGTGCCAGTCTGCAAGTTAGTTTGGATGAGAGGATCCAAAATCCAAGTGGCAGACAGGATGCTTAACAAACTGATGCAGCCTGAAGCACAAAAATACTCTTTTTTTTGGTGTAGAATTACACTTATAGCCAATTCTGCCTCAAATAAATGTATCAAAATGGAATACAAATACAAAAAATTTGCTACGCTGATAGAGAGCACATAAAAATAATTGGGATGGAAATGTTTATCAAAGTGGCCTGAAGAAAGAGTGGCATCAACAGAACTTGATATCAGTGTTCAGTTGACTTCTCTGCTCTCAGAGCTGCTGTAGGGGAAGCAGATATATCTAATATCAGCCTTAACTGCTGGAGCTGCAATTCCAAAGAATGGCAAGGTGGAAACAGGGGTCGTACCTTGACCTTGTAAACAAAGAAAATAGAGAGCGTAATTATAGTCCCCACAAAACAAACATGCAAACATGGAAGGACAGCAAAAGGACTTTATCCCACATTCCAGCTGGCATTTCTGAGCTTTATTACAGAAATGAAGGTTGATAAGGAGTGTCACACAATTAATGACATCAGAGAGGAGCGTGACCTTCACCAACCCAAGTAAAAATGAACTTACGTAAAGAGCCAGCTGAAAGATGAGGTGAGAAATGAGATGAGACCAGCAGCCATTTCTGCTTCCTCTTGAACCAGAAAGAGAAAGGAGAGGAAAGAGCTGCACTCAAGCCTGTA
>VZUA01040814.1:6522-21038 GCA_013401035.1 Horornis vulcanius
TGACCCTTTTGGGTTTTTTTGCTACCTTAAAATACTGAGCTTTGGTAGGGAAAAACTCTCTTCATTCCACACTTACTATGATGCCATGATATAAAGAATGTTTATTGGACAAATATGAGTATTTCAAGTGAAAAAAATATCTGCATGCTTATTTGAATAAAAATTCCTGTACAATAGCCAGTGCCACTGGGCTTAATTTGCACACCTATTTATAGATGTTTCATTTTGCGTTTATTATATTGCCATTATGTCACTCTATGTCCAGCCATTTTTCCAAGTAATTTCCTTTGCCTCATCACACCTAATTCCATGGAAAGGTCCTCTTGCAGCTTATCTGTAAAGCTTATCTGGGAATCAAAATATATTCCAAACACAGTGTGCACACATTAACACAAATGCTTCAGTTATGGTTGATGATTAGTAGTGAGTGAATATTAATTGACAAAATAAAAATGTAGAAGAAGAAAATCAAAAATATCCCTGGCGTTTATAAAACTTTTCTAATGTTGAATTTTTAATTTCAGATTTTGGAATTGTTCTCCTCGATTTCTTAGATTTTGACTGACAAAGCTAAAGAAGATTCAGCTGTCCCAGTCTCTATGACTAAAAGAGCCATGAGGCCAAAAATGCAAAGAAGAGATGCAGCTACAATGCAAGAGGTACAGCTGCCAATTTGTTTTTGTTCAAAGCAGGGGCAAAAGACCCTCAACTAATGATACAAATCCACCTGCAGTGTCTGTTGCTACAAAATGTAACTATCTAAATAAACATTTCTTAGTAGAGGGAATTCCTGCTGCTAGATGTCCTGTGCCCAAGGACAACAGCATAGTCTTGGTGCCCTTTTATAAACTTTGCTTTTATTTATTCATGCCTTCTCTGGCTACCAGATGTAAGCAGATTGCCTAAATCACATGAGAACAACAATCTAGATTTGGCTTTAGGACTTGATCACATGAGAACAGAGAGACAAGTTAGCTGCCATGACCTACTCAGCTTTCTGGGAGGAAATGCAGCCTCTTGATCAAGATAAAGCTCTCATGTAGATTGGCACATATGATGGTTTTTACGAGATTTGCTATACCAATGAAGAATAGCAAGTTCATCTCTTATGTAGAAATCTGTCTTCTGTGGGGAGCAGGGCGGGAGGGGGAAGTTAATGGTTGTGCCTCTGGGGTTTTTATGAGCAAATAATTAATTCCTCCTAGCAGCTCTCAGAGTCTGCTCAGCTCTTCAATATCACCTACAATAGATAGGGGGAGGGAAGGTCAGTCTGGAAGGGTGTGGGAGGATTTCCATTCCAGGCACAGGCTTTTGGTTAGAGCACTATTGTTCACTTGTGAGTTATCTGAATGATGAATGAGTTAAATTCTTCCTCCTTCCCTCTTTCTATAGCAATTTAACATAAGTGTAAGGAAGATAAACACTTTTTTCTATTTTTACCTGGTTTCGTAGTCCTCATTGATTGAGTGTTTCACAAATAAGACTTCAAAGAACTTCTGCCTTTTCATTTTACATATGGCAGTACAGTTTGCTTGAAAATATGTGTCCAGCTCAAATTACTTAAAGAAAAATTTGGAATTATGACATACACCTATTAGCAAGACATGAATGAGTGATATTTTGAATTCTGCTGCAGTGTCTCATCAGTTTTCAGTGTTTTTCTCTCACTCTGGGAAACAGTTTTTTATGTATCTCTTTTGGCATTTGGAAAGTTATTCCCTATGCTATCAATCACTGAACACTTTGTGTAACCTCAGCACTACAGAAAAAGAACTCACAAACAATGTGAGCAAAACAAGAAATAACTTGTTTAAACAAATGAATTGCTGTGATAAGAGGCACTGTTAAAAAACATGCAGGTGACACCCATGACATTCAGTACACACATTCCTTCCTTCTAGCCAAGGAATACACAACAAAAGTATGGGGCAATGTGTGATCCAGAACTGGTGCAATATCTTATATAATTACCAAAGTTATTGCTCAAACTTGGAGAACTGTGATTTACTTCTAGTAGGCTACAAATGACAGTGGAAGCAGGAGGCTCTTTGATCAATTCCACTTTTACAGAAAAACCGTGCACAGTGATCATGCCTAAAATTACCAAGAACCTAATAACAGCAGACACTTTCTAAGAAGTGCATATATCTGGTGACAGAAACCATTCCTTGGCACTATAAAGGAGTACAAACTTTTCTAGTCTTGGTTGAAAAAAGGTAGTTGTTGCTTAATTAAAGTGAATAATGAAAAATTAATGTTGAAAGTTCCTTAGTCCAGTTCAGAAAAAGAAGTATTACAGAGCGTGTTCACTAAAACACCCACCACCACCACCCACGAGTAAACTATGGAAATTAGAAAAATGCATTCATAAAAACTGTAACTCAGACAAATGCTACTGTCCAATCAATAAATGTAATTTTAAAGGTGTCTCCAAATAACTAACCTTATCCCAGCTCTGAGGCAAAGCCCAATAACTAAAGACCAGATGAATCATAATTACTTGGTTATTTCATAGCTTAAAGACCTGTAAACATGGATATTTATAAACCACGGTCTGCACTGCTGTACCAAGATACATTATGTTTTGTGCTATGAACTCTAAGCTAGACTATGCCAATCAAAACTTTTTAACCTTTAGAAGATAAATCTGTGAGAAAAAAGCAGACCTCATACTGAGTCTATAGAGATATTCTGACCTCTGAAGAATTTCTGGAAGTAAAGCTTCAAATCTATATGTTCATTAATTCCTACATGTCTCTGTTTTATTCTTCATTTAACCTTCTTCCTGGTTTATCCCTTTCCTCTGTGTCAGGTTTAATTTTTTAAAGTGTTTTAAAGAGGACAGAACTAGGACCTGGAAGTTATTCTACACTACCTCAAATCATTGCCAGGGCAGGGGAAAGGGACTCTCTTCTAGGGATGTTTTCCTTCTGGTTTAGGGAGAAAATGGGGCAGAGGGAACTATCCAGTGTTGTTTATTGTCATTAATTTTCTGTGACAATAATTTCTTATACCCTCTGTTATTAGTATTGTTGCTGTTCCTGTTTGTTTTCTTATCTCATTGCTGTTTCCAGTAAATTGCTCTTATCTTGACCTGTGATCTTTGCCTTTTGTACCC
Organism: Horornis vulcanius; assembly: GCA_013401035.1. Taxonomy (NCBI): domain Eukaryota; kingdom Metazoa; phylum Chordata; class Aves; order Passeriformes; family Scotocercidae; genus Horornis; species Horornis vulcanius. The sequence continues at coordinate 9,641 of VZUA01040814.1, forward strand.
TCTCTATCTTATCACAGAGGGGAGGAGGAGGGGCAAATGGTTGAGTGAGAGAGAGTGGCAGTGTGGTTTGGAGAATCAGTGGAGATGCTGAACTAGGGAGTACAAGTCCTAAAACATAACACTGCCAACCTCCATCACTTATTGTCCTTTTTTCAATCTACAATCCTTTTGTTTTTCCTCCTATGCCTTGTGTAGTTTTTCCAACCTGTTCTTTCTTTCCATTCTCTTCACCATAGTTGCTTCTCCTCTGGTGCTGTCTCATAGGACCTGTCCTCAACTATTCTAATTTTATGTTTTGGTTTGCAAGAAAGGAAATGCTTTGATCCTTTCAGATCAGTAGTAGTTTTGTATTCTTCTCTTCCTCCTTCCCTTTTTTTTTTTGCCAAGTATACTTCAAAATACTTCAGACTGTAAAAACCCCCAAAAATGCATTCATGACTGTTGGGGGTTAGGTTTGTTCCTTTTTTACTTAGAGAATTTTTCCCCATAAAGTTGCTAGAACACTAACTACTGGGTGCTTTATGGGTGCTTGACCAAAACAAAGAGGTGGCCAAAAGTCAGGAGGGGGAGATAACGCGAGTTTGGGGGAGGTAAAGGACAGGGCTGGGGGGCTCTCTTGCTCTTGGCATTGGATAGAGAATGGCGAGGCTGCTGCTTGCTGCGTGTTATGAACAAATTCTTGATGGATGAAAAAGGGGGAGCTGCCCCTGGTGTTGCTGTGATTCTGAGGGAGTTAGACTGGTTCCCTGATGCTGCAGCTGCGGTGGGTGGGGGGGCAGGTTCTCAGCAGATCCAGCCCCTGTGTCACAAACTTGGGACATGGGCGAGGTGAAATCTGCCCCCTGGAATATGCCCGGTCCCATTTCTCACAAGGGACAGAGGACAGGCTGGGCCATGGGCACCCCACAGGGCAGGCACTCTGTTGCCAAGCAACTGTCCTGCTGGTGTGGGGGCGGCACCCATTGCTAACTTTGAAGCTGCCGAGTTTAATCACCTTACTAATGGTTGCCTGACGACTGCCCTTTCTTACAGAAATCTACTTTCACAGCCCTATGGAGGGCTGGCCCTAGGGAAGGCATAGGCTAATAAGTCTGACCCTTGGCATCCTGGGAGAATATTTTTGAGAACAAATACCCCAAACATGAAATTCGTCACAGTGAGAGGGAACCAGACAATATCCTGACGAAAGAAGGAGGAGATGCACCCCTGAGCTGAATTTGAAAATTCGCCATGACCTACAAAGAACAGGCCAGACATGGGGATGGGAGAGGAAGCTGACCAAAGCAGACTGCCTCCCGCTATTCCTGTGAGGTTGAGGATGGAGAACATGTGGTCTGCAAAAGATTAAGTTCTCATTGCATTATTCCTGACTACTTCAGGTTGCTGTGGTGCTGTGGAAGAGTCCTGCCAAGCGACCCCCATAAAGCTGATCTTTTTAATAAAGTGATGAATATTAATAAAGGTCTAGGCCCTGTTCTTTTCACCGCGGGAGGAGTTCGCTGTGACCACCGGGTCCGGTCCTGAGAAAACCTACCATCACTTGCTTGTGTGTCCCGGAACTCTGAGCTGCCTCCTCCTGCCCTGCTGGAGCTGGACCAGCCCTGTCCCACCGCTGCCATTTTCTTCGGCACTGCTTGGAGGCTTTTTGCTACTCTCTAGCCCCGCACTGCCCTGCCCTGCTGGGACATCCCTGCCCTTCCAGCTACCACCAGTAGAGCTTCTGATCTCATCCACCAGCCTAGGATTTTTCCATCATTACAGCTTGGTGCTCTCGAGAGATCAGACTGCCCTGGGCTTTGTGAAACAAAGCCCTTTGAGGTTTCCTGGTTCTGTTTATTATTAATGCTGTAGTTGTTGTTTCTTGTTATACATACTAGTAAAGAACTGTTATTCCTATCTCCATACCTCTGCCTGAAAGCCCCTTTAATTTTCTAAATTTTAATAATTTGGAGGGAGAAGATTTGAATTCTCCATTTCCTAGGGAGGCCTTGCCCCTCCTTAACAGATACCTGTTTTTCGAACCAAGACAATGCCATGCTGCTATTTAAAAATTAGGCAAATGTGTAATACCTTGCTAATGTAAATTCTTAATCAAGACATCTACAGAGAGAGAGGTGTTCTTGATTCTTCTCTGATCTTCTTCAAGCAACTTTTTAGAGGTATTCAGGACTGGATGTGGCCATCATGTGAATGAATCAGGTGGTGTGCAGCAGATCAGGTTTCCCTCCCTCTCAGGTAACTTAAGAGACTGTCAGACAATACCAACTGTAGGTTAGACAATTAAAGAGAAGACTTCTGACCCCCTAAGCCTTTCCAGTAACTCTATTCTATTGCAAATAACCACAAGCCAGACAACACAAATGGAAGTTTTAGAGCATGAGACCACTTGAGAAAAAAAAAATCTGAGTCCTTAGCTTTAAATTTTATTTCTCACAAGTCCGCATTATTCATTAGTTTCAATTACTTTTATATTAACAGACACTTCTTAATACATCATTACTGAGGGTTCAGAATGGTTTCATAACACATTTGATATATGGAACTTTTAAAAGTATTTTTATGTTTTAGCTGCCCACATTAGGCATTGAGAACATTCCGTCTTTAATTTCAGCTGGAAAGTATTTTTAAATGCTCCAAGCAAAATTAATTAATCTGGGGTTTTTTTTGTTGTTGTTGTTTTTTTTTGTTTGTTTTTTTTTTTTTTTTTTTTTTTTTTTTGGTGTTGGCTTTTGTTGTTCTGTTTTTTTCCCATTTGACTTCACAGCACAGGAGAATAAAGCATTTTATTCTCTAAATACATTATTTGCTGAGGTTCTTATTGTTGTGATCAAGAACCCAAAGTGAGAAAATCTCTCTTGCTCTCAAAGATTTGGAGAATTTTGGAGCAACAGTAAACTTGCCCTGAAACCAGACAATTTCTAGTCTTAGTTATCCCAAAGGACCTAACACACCCTTCTCCAGTGGGAGGTAATTAGAGTTCCCTAAAGTGAATAAATGAAGAAGTTTTTACTCTAGCTGTTAAAGAGAGCTAGATTATAATCAAAGACCTACACATGAGGTTTTAACACAGGTATTAATCAATGAACTGCTCTAGAAAATGAAGCAAACAGATAAACACAGATAAACAATTACTCATCTCAGAAGTATATTCTATTGTCAGTATTTTAATCCTCAACAGTAACAAGGTGCAAAGCATTTCCTAAATGCTACAGCAACAAAGAATTTGATTTATTTTGTATGGATAACAAAAATGAAGAAGAAACATTGTTCAATTCTTAAGAAGAGGAAGCAAAGAAAATTTCAAATAAAGACTGACCAGCCAGGATCAGTATGTCCCCAAAAAAGGGGAAACAACACACTGTTCAAGTGTTGAAAAGATAAGAACTATCAAAGAGACCACATTTCTTTGTGTTAGCAGTAAGTTAAAAACTGACCATATGCTAACAGATTGATTCAGGGTTTTTTACAATTGAAACCAACAAAAGCTATCAGTCAAGGCCCAACTCAGTAACAAACCTAGAGACTTCGCAGAGTTGTAAATTGTTAAAATTTGACATGCTCATGTTAAAACATGAGCAATGCCCAGACTAACAATGGTAGCTGTAATAAATGATACGGAATAATTCGAGGGTTTTATGGGTATGTGGTATAAAATCATACATGTTTGAGAAAGATGTGTCCGGGAACGGTGCTGCCTTTGTCAGCAGCCAGAGGTAAGACCTATTTGCAACCGAAAAGAGGGTGGCATTGGTCTTCTTGGAAGATGGGACTGCCAATGACTTGGTGATCGACACCTGATATGCATCTGGGCAACATCATCAGCAGTGTGCATCCCAATACCTGTTTCCCGTAAATCGTAAATTGAATCAAGCAATCATCCTCTCCTGGAAAGCTGTTCAGTGGACAAACAGCAGAGAAAGGAAACTCCATAAATATTCAAGAAAAGAGAACAAGACAAAGGAGGATGGAGCAACTCACTATTCCGCCAGAAAACAGTATAAAAACCGACCCTTCAAAAATGGAGTTTGTGAACGGGGTAGGTTTTGTGCAATAGAAGCCAAATCTCTGTTCACCCAGTTCCGACCCCGGGCTCAGAACTGATTTCTTTTGATTGTGGCTTTCTCGGACTTTTTCTATGGCAATTTTTCAATAAATTCCCTTTTATTGATTAAATTGGCTTTTCATTTATAACAGTAGCCTACCACACAAATTCTATCTCCATCAAAAATCACAAGGCTTTTGTGGATGTTTCTTCTGTTGTATAATTTTGATTAATTCTGTACATTGCAGATGGCCAAGATCTTGTGAAAGAAAATAACATGTACTGGAAATGTGGGAAAGAAGTATTGGAAAAGATGTCTCAGATGTTCAAGTCCAACCATTAACACAGCACTGCCAATTCCACCATTACACCATGTCCTTAAGTGCTACATCTACATGTCTTTTCAATACCTCCAGGGATGGTAACTCCACCGCTTCCCTGGGAAGCCTGTTCAATACTTGACAATCCTTTTCATGAACAATTTTTTCCCAATATCCAGTCTAAACTTCCCCTGGTGCAACTGGAGGCTATTTCCTGTTGTACTGTTACTTGGAAAAGAGACTTACACCCCACTTGCTACAGCCTCCTTTCAGGTAGTTGTAGAGTGAAAAGGCCTCTCCTGAGTCTTCTGTTCTACAGACTGAATATCTCCATCATCCTCAGCCAGTCTTTCTAAGACTCGGGCTCCAGACCCTCCACTTCTAGTTATCCCTAGGAGGTCTGTCTGCATAGTTAAAATTCAGCCAGGTCTGGGGCAGAACAAAGTACCTCTGTAATTCTGCAAATACATGCTGTACACCACAGTGGCTCAAATGTTTACCTGACGAAATCTAATTACAGAAACTGAAGTTTGATCAAAATGTTATGTTAAATGACAAGACAGTGACAAAAAAGAAGATGATCTTAAGATCTTCTGGAAGGGTATTTTATTAGTTTTATGGTTTTATACTCCATTAAAAACATCAGGCAAACTGAGAACTAAATAAATTAATTCCATTTTTAAGTATTCAATTTTACTAAACAATGCTTTACTATACGCCCATATATGTAGGATTTACACAAAAAACACTGTATTTCTCTTTAATTTATCTTGCAGGACCCATGTTGAAAGTTCGTTGTTGCCTAAGCAACAATGGATAAAAAGCAATGAAAGCAAAGTATTTCACTGAACATCCTATATAGCTTTAGACACTCATGGTATTCTTAAATGGGCCTACAGATATGGAATCTTCAATTCTAATCTTTGCAGATAGGTGAAAAATGACTGCCAATTCAACTTTATTGGAAAATCTAAACCCCAGTAATCTGAGAAGAGTAGCAGAGCCTAGCAGTTAGCTGTCAGATGATGGATGTCCTGTGCATGACATGACTTGCAGTGACCTTCAGCAACTCCCCTTAACTCATTCTTGAGTGAACAGATTTTTTTCATGCCTACCCTATAAAAGGATCTGTGACACAGGTGACACAATGTTGTTCCTTTAAAGTGCTAAAACATAAACTCACCATGCTGTGCATTAACCACAACATCTGAAGTAGGCAAATAACAAAGAATCTACTTCATGTTTGACTCACTTATTTGACACTCACTCTTATGGTTACACCACAATGCTATGGGGGAGATGATGGGAAAAATTAAGAAAGAAAAATGGTCTTTTATAACTTAGACACCTTTTTTTCTTATAAAAATTCAGTACACTTCAAATATGACAAAATTTATACATCAAGTCTGACTGAAGCAACACATATTCACCAATATTCAAGAGACACAGGCAGGAAACAGCTTACTCACTGAATCACACTTCTCAAACCAACATGGGTAAAAAAATCTGTATGCAACAGGAGTTTACAGTTCTGCATTGGTGTCACAGATAGTCAGGTCTGACTTTCTGAAGTGCAGAAATGCTTCAAGACACAATATCCATGAAACTAAAGAACAGAAATGTTAGATTTAGTCTCTTTCTTCCTCTGATGAGCTACAGGTACACATTTTATTATTAAAACAGAACAAAAAACAACCCAAAGCAGAAGCAGAGCTAGGAGAATAAACTGGCCCAATGGATTTCAAAATAATTTTAATTCTGCAGTATATGAGGGGACTCATCCCCATCCTCTGGCAATATGGACGACCAAAACAGTACAGCACAGCTAACTTACCCAAACCACTACAGCCGACTGTAGTGTAGTAACCAATATATATAGTAAGAACATCTCTTGTTCCATTAATTTTTCTATCATGAGGATCAAAAGTACCTGCTGCTAAGCTATATTTACTTGTGTATCTTCTTGGAGGAAAATAAGGATATGGGCAAGTGGCAAAACTTTTACTAATCACATTGAGCTGAACATGAACACCTTTGGCCCAGTGACTTTGTCCATAGCTAGTACTTATAAAACCTGAATTTGTCCAAATTAACATATGCTGACGCCTCTGCACTTTTGAAGAACAAAATACACCTCCTTTGCTTCCTACACCCTTAGATTCTGCCTGAGCTAAATTATGTTCTGTGACTGCTTGGGAGTTACCAGAGCAGCTCCACTTCTGGCAAGATACATGACAATACTGCTACATGGTCACAATTTTTTATCAATGGTGTCTCTAAATGGATCTACAGAGACTCTAGATAGGTCAGAAAACTAAGCAAAAGAGCATGTTGTCTGCATCACTATTGCCACCTCTGCCAGCAATGAAAAGCTGACAGTTACACATCAAGGAACAAAACTTCAACACAAAAAAGCAAACAATTAGTAAAGTCACTGCTAAGGATGGACAGGTGGATAAGGCACATCTCTCATTATTCTGAGTTATCTGGAGAACAGTATAACCCAGTAGGAGACACAGGGACTAAAGTCTGAAATTAGAGGCAGCTTAAATGCTCATGAGGAGATGAAAGACACATGGAGAGATCTAGGCGAATATAAAAAGAGCGGACAAGGCTGTTTTTGCTCTTCAGTATGATGATTAAATTATTTGAGTTAGCTGTTAAGCTGAAACACCACAGGCCAGTGTATATGGCTGTTATGAGCTCAGTGTGACAGAAAAACCAAAAGAATATTAACACCAGTAATTGACTTTGTCTCCATTCAAGTAATGGGTACAGGTGGAAAATGTACCATTTGTTAGAAGCTGATGAATTTATTATGCTGTAGTTCACCACTGAAAGTGGATTTAGGAAATACAATGTAATTAAGAGTAATTTAGGCTGAGAAAGAATAAAAAAGCACCTCCTACTAGCTTAAGTATTAAAGTGTGAAATTGTTACCCCAAAAAAGTCAGGAATCTGGGTCTCAATGCTCCACTGACAAGACACTTTATTAATGAGATTGTATCAGCCACAGGAGGGAAACCAGCAAATGTATTCCAGGGGGCATTGTTGCTTTCCCTACAAGAGTGCAGATGCCATTTTGTTTTTCGAAAGGTACCGCGGCAGATCAAGTGTAATACTGATGTATTTGCAGACACAGTGGAAAAGGAACCTAGAAAACGGGCATTTCAGACCAAACACCTAAGCCTAAGGGTTATCGAGAAAACCCAAGTTTCTTTCTCCACGTATAACCAGTGTTCAAAGGCGCCCCCAGGATGTCTCCGCAGCCCTGCCCCACGCAGCCTTGTCATCACTACAGCACGCTGGGCACAACCCGGGCCAGGACTGCCCCTTGCTGCCGCCGGGCAGGAGCGGGATGTGGCCAGCGGGACCGCAGCGGCGGCTGGGGGCAGCTCCCTGGAGGCGGCTGGGTCGTGTCAGGGGCGGTCACTGCCCTGTGGGTTGCCCGCGGCAGCGGCCCCTCAGGCTCGGCCCTGGGGCGCCCTTCCCCCGTCCCTCCCCTCCCCCAGCCGCACAACCTTCTCCTCCGGCTGAAACCCGACACCGGGGCCTCCTGCCCCGCCGGCGGTCTGGGGCCCCGTGGGACGCGGCGGGAAGCCAGGAGCGGATTCCAGCTGGAGGCGGCTTCAGTTCCCGGCTGCAGCTTGGCCTGGCCGGGCCATTCCTCGGCTCCCAGTGGTGGCGCAGTGCTCCGCTCCGAGGGCTCTGGCGATCCGTCCCGGAGAGTGGCGTCCGCCTGGTTGCAGGGGCGGCTTCAGCATGTTGTGTCCTTGCAGCGCCCCAACCGGCCCCAACCGGCTCAAACCGGCCCAAGCCGGATCTGCTTCCTTCCCCAGCATTCTCCCACCTCCTTCTCCTTCTCTCCCTGCCTTGCCCTGGCCTCCCTCAGAACCAACGCAAACTTGTGCTGCCCTGCAGCTTCCCCAGAGCCTGGCACAGCCCCCCTCCACTGCTCTGTGCCTGTGGGGCTGCTACTGCTTCTGAATCTATGTATGTCGTCTTTCTCTTCTGGCTTCCTAACCACATTTCTATTTCCTCCACAGTGAGGGAAGTACTTTATTTTGAAAGTTTGGAGTTTTTCCACTTAGGGAAGAAATAAGCAGAACAAGCTTTTCTGGTTTATGTTGTTATAAGTGCTCAAGCTGCCCAATTAGCTGATTAAAAAACCAACTCAAAACAAAGTTAAATGTAGCAGCAATTTTAATTGTAGCAATAATTGTAATTTATCAGCTTAAATGTACAATAGTAAATGTTACATTTTGGTTCCAATAATAGTGCCTAAGCAAAACGGACTGCGGGGGGTGGGGGGGGTGGGTGGTACAGGGCCAGGACTTGGATCCCGCCATGTACCGATGAGAACCCTTTTATTCTTTCTGTCTCCACCCATCACCACCCATTTTCGATTCGTAACTTCTCTTATCTCAGCCCATCATCATCTTTACTACACATGCTCCACTATCTCCTTTTAGGGGGTCTCCCCAACTTTGGGGGTCATAGGGAGGAAGGCTCATCGTCTTCCTCACGTGTTCTTTCAATGACTTCTTAAATTACACATGCGCATTAAGCTTCTATTATATAATCTGATACTTTATCTGAATATTAAGGCCATAAATTTCAATTTTCTTGGAGTTTCCCCAAGTTTTACCATGTTCTAGGCAGTAAATCTTATATAATTGACAATTTCCTTGGAGTTCCCCCAAATCTCCAGTCTCTCATCTCTCAGTTAAATTTAGCTAGTCTTATCTTGGTGTCTTCCTGTGTTCCACTCTTCTCTTGAACATCTGCAAAAAAAAAGGGGGGGAACTCCTCCCTCCTCAGTGTTACATCTTAACTATCAGTATTGATTACTATTTCACTTTATTAGCGCGAATCACACCTATTTATTACAATGTGAAAGCTGCCTCTCTGCAAGGACATGGCTGCACCTGGGTGCTCCCCGTCCCTTGTTCCCCTGCAGTTGTGTCCAGCTTTCCTTCTTGCCTGCCCCATTCTTGGATGTGATTCTTCGCTTCCCTGGCACAGGACCCTATCTGCTCTATTCCTTTTTATCATAGCCCTACAAGCAGTGTGTCTCCATTGCCAGCTGCCACCATAGCAAAGAAAGGCCTGCCCATTTTCCCCAGTCACTCCTGTTAGCAACAGGAGACAAACCTGGGTTTACCCTTTCCCTTCTGCTCCACGCAGATACCAAGAAAATAAGCACACTCTGTCTATATCAGCCCATCACTGTGGAAAACATTGCTTCTTTTCCTCTTCTTCCACCAATGCATTTGCTGTTTTTACAGATTAAAGGAAATCGGCCTACTCCATGTTGGAGAGGATCTTGTCTGGACGTTTAACTTACATTTCCTCCAGCAGAATCTGCAGCAGAAAGGAGACAGCACGCCTCACCCTGGAGGTGCTGTGGGATGTCTCTCACCTGCATGGAAGCAGTGGCTGGCACAACTTCTTCTACCAGTCAGTGGCTGAGTGGTATTGTCAGGCATGATTTTACATACTGGAGTGACATATGTGGTTGAGTTTAAGGCAGCTCTGCTGCACTTTTGTCAATATCAATGCAAAATTTGTTTTTAGACCTCCATGCTTCTGAAGGCATTGAGGTAGTAACCCTACACATCTGAGGTGGAGGAGTAGGTACATTTGTGTGCCACTCACTTTTCCTGGCTTTGGCTTGATCTTCAGTTGAGTAGATGTAGCAGGCAGCTACTGCTGAAGATACTCTCCACTTTCACTTGTGCTAGCTTTGGTATTTGTCAAACACCTCCTAAACCAATTTAGTTCACTGATGTTCCATTGTCCAAGGAAAATGTTCTGCCCGATACATGAGTTTAGCTGGCTCACCAGACATTGTAAATAGGTCATTGAGACACTATTATCTTCATGCAAGAAAAGCTGATTCTTTATTCACACAACTCATTTTATACCATTTTTACAGACCTCATGCCCAACTTTAATTGGTTAATAGCTTTCTTGACAATTACTCCATTGGATAATAAAAGGTAGTTTACTTGTCCATCAAATCTTTCTATTTTCGGATTGTTTATGTATTTTATTTACTGGTTTTTATGGGAAAAATCCCTTGTTATTGCAGGTGCATTTGTTTTTCAATTGGAGAATAGGTTGTTGTGCTAACGAGTTTTGATACCAAGATTGTTTTTGCATGGGAACTTGCAAATTTTTTAACTACATTTAGAAGAGATGACTGGCTAGCTATTAATTTAATAGAGCAGGCCTGATTTTATGAGGCCTTTCTTCTACAATTCTTCTATCTGTCATGGCATCTCCCCCTTTTGGTTAATTTGCTAATGTGTTCTGATGTTAAAACAATTTGCATTTTATTAAAGCTATTATCGGTTATCTATTGGATATAGGATAAGATATGTAAAAGACCCATTACAATCAACAAAACTTGTTAAATCCAATCATGTCATTGATACAGGATCTCTCAGTATGAGAAAAATAAAAATAATGTCCAATGTCTCTAGGGGAAAGGGAGGTAAATGAGCATTGTTTTAAAGTCCAAATAGTTGAGACTCAGGAGAAAGTCCATTAGCTAGAAATGTTGATCTTTGACGTCACCGGATGTCCTTTTGGATTCTGGAACAGGGAATAACTGAAGAAGGTTGGTAGGAACACTTTGCCATGATGATGACTTAAGGCTTTTGTTGACAAGTTGCCTCTGTAAGTCTCCAGACACAGCCATGATCTGGCAGTCCTACTTCTGTTCCTGTTCTGGCCACAAAGGCTGGATGGTGATTAGGTAATTTCTCACTGGGCCTCATTTTTTCGGAGGCGATCGGTGTCTGATTTAATGAACAGGTAACTACTTTGAACCTGATGATGATAAAACACAGGCGTATCTTCTCTTTAAGTTAGTGAATGAATTAGGCTTTGTTGTTGTTTGCTCAACTGGGATTTAGATTTAATGATATTTTCCCAAATTTTGCATTATTCAAAATGATTTGTTGTCTAAGTTTCTAATGTACTTGTTGCATTATTTGAATGTTCTCAAGGTGTTAAATTTCCTTTTTTT